>WNLI01197737.1:0-13092 GCA_025802215.1 Wirenia argentea | reverse complement strand
ATATGCCAAGATAATATTACACAAATAAATTTAATTTCACTGAAAATATCAATGCCTGTAACGGGACCCGAACCCACAACCTTCTGTTTCGGGTCCTGTTACAGGTATTGATTTTTTCAGTGAAATTTAATTTATTTGTGTTTATTATCAACTAGTATGGCTTTCCCCCTTATATTACGAGATAATATTGTAAGAATGTACTGTACATCGCGTGACAATTGTATACACATTATCTAGATTTACACTAAAATATAATGTTTGTTTATAAGATAATATTTATGCACATGTATAGCCTACATAATAGGAAACATATTACATAACATCTACTGTATACTATAATACGTCATACAATTTTGTTAAAATAGTCCCAAACGTCCTAATATAAACTCATGGTACTGTGTTTTGACTTTTGGTAGACCAAACAGCATGCACAAACAGGCCTATATACCAAACCCATACATGCGTACTTGAACAATTATACTACAGTCCGCTATTATGTAGAACCTATTATTGTGAATGGTAAGTATGCTGTCATGCATTTATATAATCGTTGTGTTATGCATAGAATAAAATCCTATAAATATTATGTAATCAACCGTAAATTGCTACATTGATTATTGTATTAGGATATCCCTAACGGGGATTTTATGACCTGATCAGGGGGGCTATAAACTATTGATCATTGGTTTTACTGATTTTTTGTCGACAAAAGTATAGGACCTCATATATTTTCATAATTTTTGGGTTTATGTCGCGGTTCTATAGTGTTAAATACACATTATTCCTTACACACAATAGTCATTGTAATTGATTCTTTAAAAAATTATTTTCGGGAGTCCATGTTAAAGGTCAACCAGAGGTCAGCGTTCACAATGCACATTTATTTTTTGCCAAATGTGCTATTTGGTCAACTTTGGCACATTAATTTGCATTTGATGGTCATTTTGGCGTACCAAGAATTGGGCAGAGCTGCTGGAATCGATAACAATCACACATAGGCGACGTGCGTTCGACCTCGATCCCTACATAGTAGGGTGCCAATGAAAATCACTTTTTTTGATTTTTGCACGAGCCACTCTGTAGTTTTGTTCCTTTTGGTATAAAAATGATATTCTGAGAGTTTTGTGGAAAAAAATATTTTTTAGAGGTGGCTCATCGAGCCTAAAGCTGATTTTAAGTTATTTACTAATATTCTCTGTTTTTGCTTACATTTTTGGAATTTTTTACATGGTTTAAATACATTTTTAGTAAACTTATATAATCATAGTAATACTAGGTACTTTGTATACTTATTATACCAATAAACATTATTGTATTTCATAACAATAAAAAGTTTAAAAAAATGAAAATTCATTTGTAATGTAAAATATCATTCAAGATCATGTATACATACCACGTATAGGCCTACATAATCTAATAATAAAGGTCTAGTATTACACAAATAATATACAGTCTAACCAAACTCCTGTCTCCAACTACGTTCGGAGACCTCGATTGCGGTGGCTATCACATAGAAAGTACCTAGTATTACTATGATTATATAAATTTACTAAAAATGTATTTACACCATGTAAAAAATTCCAAAAATGTAAACAAAAACAGAGAATAGACCTATTAGTAAATAAGTGAAAAATTAGCTTTAGGCTCGATGAGCCACCTCTAATTTTTTTTCACAAAACTCTCAGAATATCATTTCTATGCCAAAAGGAACAAAATTAGAGTGTGGCTCGTGCAAAAATCAAAAAAAGTGATTTTCATTGGCACCCTAAGGTACAGTATTTGTTTGTGTTGAACTATCTCTCGAACCTTTTTGGACGGGAGATGTAATAACTATACGGTATACCTCCTGACCTGTGTACACTGTGTCTCTGTAAGCATGAGAGAGGGGGCGATCTCGAACCGTTTGTGGCGGGAGATGCATTTATTGATCCTGAACTGTCTCTGGAACCGTTTGGGACGGGCGATGTACTAACTATACGGTACAGTACATGATAATTATGCGTCTCCGTAAGCATGAGGGACGAAGCGATCTCGAACCGTTTGGAACGGGAGAGGTATAAATTTGTTGGTCATGAACTGTCTCTAGAACCGTTTTGGACGGGAGATAGTATACGGTAGAGTTACTGACATGTGTCTCTGTAAGCATGAGAGAGAGGGAGGATCTCGAACCGTTTGGGGCGGGAGAGGTATGTATTGGTCTTGAACTGTCTCTCGAACCGTTTTGGACGGGAGATGTACCGGTAATAACTATACGGTACAGTTACTGATCTGCGTCTCCGTGAGCATGAGAGACGAAGCGATCTCGAACCGTTTGGGTCGTGAGAGGTATACATTTGTTGGTCTTGAACTGTCTCTCGAGCCGTTTTGGACGGGAGAGGTATAATATATATGTTGGTCGTGAACATCGATATTTAACACATAACACAGTCATAATACCTCGATGGTCGTGAACTGTCTCTCCCACCGTTTTGGACGAGAGATGTAATAACTACACGGTACAGTTACTGACCTGTGTCTCTGTAAGCATGAGGGAGGAGGCGATCTCGAACCGTTTTGGACGGGAGAGGTATTTATTGGTCTTGAACTGTCTCTCGAGCTCGAGAAGTTGCTGGCTGGTGAAGGCCGTGCGGGGGCGGCGGCTTTTCCCGCTCAGAGGGTTCTGAAGTTGGGCTGCGCAAATAAAAAAAGTAAGGTCAAGAAATTGTATTCTATAGATAGGGGCCTAATTGTTGTGTTATTTGTTACTGTCTGAGAATGGAGTTGTTGGTTCGTGTTGGCAGTGATGGGTGGCTGCTTATTCCGCTTAGAGGGTTCTGCAGTCGGGCTGCGCAAATGAAAAGCGTAAGAAGGTCAAATAAGTATTTTAAAAGTTAAATAAATATTAAAATTTTACGATTATGCATACTATGCGAATGTATATTGTTTTGTTATTCTTTTAATTATGAGTATTGAATATTTGTTAGCTCGTGAAGGCAGTGCAGGCGGCCGTTTTTTACGCTCAGAGGGTTCTGCAGTTGAGCTGCGCAAATGAAAAAAGTAACACAACCAACGTGATCAAGACATATATATTAAGTGTTTACCGGTAACTACATATATTATATATACATGGTTTTGTGACATGGTTTTGTGACATAGTTAGTATTTTTACTGTCCAAGAATCAACTTGAAGGGCGAAGGACTGAAGGTGGTGCATGGGCGGCTGGTTTTTCCGCTTCAGAGGGTTCTGAAGCTGGACCGAGCAAATGAAAAACTTGTTGTATTGTAATATTGTTGATTGAGTTTCTGACTCAGGCGTGCGACTTTTCCGCTAGTTAAGTTTGAAAAACAGAACAAGGTGATGTATGTAGTCCGGGCCTGCGTTCTTTCGGGCAACGTCAAAGCAAATTAGTCTACATGTCGGAATAAATTTTCTTCGAGCTGTTTTCGGGATTCAAATAACCGACATGGGAGTCAAAATTTGGGCATAGCCGTATAAATTTTCAAATTCCAAGACCCCTCCCCCAACTCACAGCCACAATCTCCCACAATAATAACCTATAATCTCTTTGAGACTATTTGCCGTTGAGATGATTGGTGACGAGACCCCTGTCTCCCCATCAGGTCGTGTAATTAGGCTCGAATTATCGCATCGATCGAATAACCACACACCAGTGCTTCAACCTGGATCCTGGCCAGATACGGATCCTGCTGGGTAGAGCCTACGTTCACCTCTCATCCACAACACGTGTCCAAGCCACCGAAGTCGAGTTCTCCAAAACAGTTCGATCTATACGCAGGACATCAACATCCTCTGTCCTAATATGACCTTGTCAGTTGAAGCGCCACATGTATCCTTCGCAAGCAACGGTTTTGGAACATAGCAAGCTTATCAAGTACGGTGTCTGAAAAGGGCCATGCATGTCCGTAGACAAGAATTGGAATGACTACAGCAGCAAAACAACCGACACTTGATGCGACCTGATATCTGATTGCGCCCCATGATAGATCCGAGCAGGCAGCCTCATGCCCGCGAATCCCAAATGCGCGTCTGCACTTCACTGTCGATGGGCGCATTAGCTGCAATCCAGTGTAGTGTCCCAAGTAGCAAAAGCCATCCACCCGCTCTATATACCTCACCTTTCCAAGAAAAAAATCGCTGGTGTGGCTGCGGGACCCGCGCTGCGGCAATAACTTTTGTTTTAGCAACACTAACACTAATAGCCAAGCTCGTAAGCTGCCGACTCATTTCATCAAAGGATGAGATGAGAGATATGGTCAATAGCTGCTCGGCATATTCCAGATGCGACACAATATTTTCATTGAATGTCCCAATAAAACAAAATTGATTTGAAAATTCCTGGCCCATGACACGATCGTTCCCATTGCTCAATGCTCATACCCACGTGTGACCAATTGTCATTAGGCCCACTTGTCTATAGGCGAGAAAGTATAGGCTACGCCTAGTTGGCATATATAGCATATAGGCTACGTGGTTTACGTTAGACCATTGGCTTCTCTTCGAGTTCGAATCCTTCAAGTTAGTCGTAACCACAAAGATCCTATAAAGGTCAGTGGTCGTAACTCCGTGTAAAGATAATCATTACACCGACGCCAACGGATTCCATTTAGCCTAATGAGTCCAAGATTACTCATAGATTATTGGATTAAACCAATCCAAACAAACCGCAGAAAATCGGCCGGTTCGGAACTTCATTACGCCACAAAACAATCAAAAGAAGGGAACATGTTGGAATTTTATTACACCACAAAACCCTTTTCTGCATACGGCACGTGCTCTTTGAAACGTCGTGTTTGTACAGCGCTCGGCTCAAAAACGCGTCGACAGACGGCGGCCACACTTGAACAGCGGCTACGGAGAGTGGGGGAGATGCGACACGTCCACGGCTCATCTCTCTGTTTGCACGCACGTGCCGCAGGGATATTGATCAGGCTTCGAGAACAATGCAAACGCGTTCGAGAACAATGCAAACGTGTTTCAAATTGTCGATTGCTTCTTCCAAATTACTCCCTCCAATTATCACGTAGGCCTAGTGGGGGCTTGATTGCATGTAGCCTGTAAAATTGCTGGTTGAAAGGGTGTAGGGCCTATTACCTAATTTTGTCCTAACAAACTTATTATCGAAGAAAAATTAAAGTACGCCAAAAGACCATAACTATTATCGAAGAAAAAATTAAACAAAAACATATTATATACATACTAATTAATTAATTAATGTACTGTAAAAAATTAAATGACCAAACAAGCAGCCGTTAAATAAGGTTTCACTGCGTGTTGCCAATTTAAAAATAGGCCTACTGTAATTTTAACGTATATGGTATGGCGTAGCCGATACACGATGAAAAAGATTCGTGGGAAAAAATATTGTCCCACTGTCATTATGTTACACGATAGGCCTATTGCATTGGTAAATTCGAGTCACGTGACCGTGGGACATATTATTATATACAGGGAAAATGCTCCAACGATCTAGCGAATAGTGGCATAACGTTTCCGTCTTCTGTTCACGATAGTATGATCCCTAAGGATCGCATAGAGCCCACGGGACAAATTTTAAAGTAATTTCTGGGTCACCTGATTGGTCGCCGAATTGTGCGATAAATTTGGAAAAAATCGAGAAATCTGAAACAAGGGAGATAATCGCATATTACTTTTTATGACAAGTAATAGAGTACCGTTTGTGTATTCATAGTATACATTGTTTGACCATGTCCTTGTGTGTTTTGCTGATTTATAGCAGAGAAAAATGTCCTTAAAATAATTTACAAACATTTTAAAATGTGAATTATATTGGTTTGTTATTACCAGATCTGTCGGTCGAAGGAATATCGTGATTTAAAAACCAGGTTAAAGTAGCCTATTTTTTGCATTGTGTATGACATTCTTCATACAAACTTTAAAAAAATAAGTATACAGTAGCTAATAACAACTAATTCACTAATGAAATTACCTGTCAAAGGTGTGTTTGAATGTAGCTTGAAGAGCGACCCAGTTTTGTTTAATTCCGTAAGATTGTTGTCAATATGTTCCATTGCGCGCAAGTTGACGTCAGCGGCTCTTTGGGCTGCTTCCTCCATAGAATGGATTCCAGAAATCCGCAGATACCCAAGAGTCACGTACATCCATCTGGTTAGAGGGCGACCCCGGTGGAGGGCGACCCCGAAGGAGGGCGACCCCGAAGGAGGGCGACCCCGGTGAAAGGGCGACCCCAGTGGAGAGCGACCCCGGTGGAGGGCGACCCCGGTGGAGGCCGACGCCGGTGGAAGGGCGACCCTGGTGGAGGCCGACGCCGGTGGAGGGCGACCCCGAAGGAGGGCGACCCAGAGGGAGGGTGACCCCGAGGCGGGCGTCCCCTCGTGGGTGGACGCCTCCTGGGGTCAAGGGGTGGCACTAGGATTTTCTTCTGGAGGGGCTGATATGTGCGCATATGTTTTTGCGTTTGAAATAAGTCTCGAAAGGGGGGAGGCGTCTTTCCCCCAGATATTTGGAAAATATAGGCTTTTTGAGCATTTTTAAGGCTTTTATAGCACACAAGATCCAAGCGCGCGGGCGCGACCAAAATAAGACTAGTAAAAGGCAGTTCTGGGGGTTCTCCTCCAGATATGTAGAAAATTTGGGCTTTTAGGGCATTTTGAAAGGCTTTTAAAGCATATTTGTGCGGACAAGATGCATGTGCGTGACCAAATTTGCGCATAAGAAAAAAATCAACTGGGGAAAAAATTATACGGGGGTCATGGGTCAGCCCCCCTCACCCCGCCCCTGCTGAGGTCCACTCCAGGATACGTCTGATTATCCTTTCCTCACTCTTCCGAAGCACGTGGCCCAGCCACTGAAGTCGAGATCTCCGAACTGAATCGGAGATAGGAAATTGGTTAGATCTGAGCAGGACATCCTTTGTTCTGACATGATCTCACCAGCTTCGCCGCAGTCAGCGACTCTGGAACACATCCAAACGTTGTAGTACTGTGTTTGAAACTGGCCATACCTCCGCCACGTAAGCGATGGATTGACACGAGCCTACACTGCCTACGCCCCATGACAGATCTGACCAGGCAGCCTCATGACCGGGAAGCGTCTGGATTTAACTCTAAATGGATGTGTTGGTAGTGATACAGTGTCCCAAGTAGCAAAAGCCCTCCACCCTCTCAACATTCTCAAGAAGAATTCGTTGGTATGTCTGCGGTAGCCGCTCAGTCGTAAACACTTTAGTATTAGCAACACTACCAATAACTCAATAAGACCCCATCTAGAACACTCGGAGGCGAAACTCCTCAACTGCCGATTGGTGTCATCGAAGGACGACAAGATGAGGGATAAATCATCAGGATATTGCAGATGCGACACCAAAGCATTGCCGATCTGGAGTATGACACTCTCATCTATCGCCTGATGAATTACAAAATCGAAGAAGATGTTGAACATGAGTGGTGACATCACACAGCTCCTGCCTAACACCAGCATATAAACCACTGACTGACATCGCCCTCAGAGCGAACGCATGAAGTGATGTCCCTGCAGATGCAGCAGCAGAAGCTTAGGATTGGCGCCCCTCACTCCCAGGATGTCCCAGAAACCGGCCCTCCGTACAGTGTCATAGGCCTGCTCTTCAAGAAAAGTAGGCTCCATCTGTTCAGAGAGTCAGTTGAGTAAAACTGTGAATACTTTCCCAACTACAGTAAGAAGACTGAGCCCTCGGTGATTTACACAGAGAACAGCTCAACTTCCAGAGCTGATCCACCAGATCTTAGTAAATCATCAGTTATACTGTCAATACCAGGGGCACGGTTGGTACGCACCTCTTTCAGAACTCGTTGTACTTCCTCAAGACGAAGAGGTGCATCCAGATTTGAAGAAGCCAGGTCAGGCAAAGTCCTGAGCACATCAGGATACGGCGGCGTACCAAGTTCACTTGAATCCAGGTTCTCACCTCATAGTGTGATTGTAGTATGAACGTGTATACAAACTTTTGGCCAACCCCATACTAAATTATCTAGGCTACATCGATTTTCAACGCCATAGTGATCATTGTTTATATACCATAATTTGTTATAAACTGCTATATATTTTATTAGTTTAGGCAATCAGCGCTCCACAGTCATTGTACATAATTTAGACTGCCTTATCGAAAACCACTTTAATAAATTAATGTTTAATGAAAATATACCGTCTTCACCAGTTTCATCCCAACGAACCTCCGAGAGGGCGGCCAGGTTCACATGATATCTCATGAGGACCTGGGCCAGGGCAGATCGTTTGCCACTATCGCTGAGCATCCGACGTTCCAAGCGACGAGGCGAGCTTCCTTCTTGGCTGATGGCATAGTGCCACCATGGTTCACAGCTATGGTTTCGGGTGTCGTTCGTCACTCGACAGCTCTAGGCGAGGTGTGTGATCTGTTCAACAGCGAAAGGCTCTTAGCGCAAGCGTCTTAGCAGGGGCACCAGAAGCATGTTCAATATCACATGAATTTATAATGTTATGGTTCTCAATCATTATCTGAGAAGTCACTCATTCAAAAATTCATTATTAAAATCTCACAAATATTCACACTCATAGTTCTCAAAATTGTGTAGGCCTATATCGGATTATCGGTAGTGTCACTTTCGTCATACGGAATGGTAATGGCTTCGTGAGTGTCATTATCGCCAATGTCTGTCGACCCGCAAGGACCGTTGCTCGTGTGATCATGTGATCACAGGTTCTTTGGAAGGTCTAAGTGGTGTTTTTTTCTACGTTTTTACGCAGCAGATTTATGGTTATGAAGCAGATGACGATATATGTGACAAACCACCTGCGAAAAAACGTAGAAAGAAAAACAACTTAGAACCTTCAAATAACATCCGATCCCATGAACGCATGAGCGACGGTACGAGCGACGGTACTCGTACTTGCGAGTTCACATAAATTGGCAATAATGACACTAGCGAAACCATTATTTATTTATTTATTTTATATTATTTATTGTCGCTTTCATTATTAGGCTCTCTAATCTTAAAGTTCAAGTTATAGGTGATGAAAGTGACTACTAAGTTGCGGAATTTTGAAAATTTAGGAGTTTTGCAGATGACAATTTTGATGATTTCGTGTTTAGTCAAAAATTGATTTTAGTTGGGCACAAAAACGGGATACGGAAATTAGGTTGTATTTACATTTTCTGTGGGGACATCTCTTTGTTTGACAATAAATAAGTAAAGACAGCTGTCCTTTCATTTTTAGTCTTTGTCCAAACACACCTTTGACATGTAATTTCACAAACAAGCCGTTTCGGACCACAAGTGGTCAAAATTTACGGATTACGATCCTCAAAATGAGATGGCTAAAAACTCCCTAAAAAGGAAGCATGATCCATCTGAACCCCAAAAAGGGATCCAGGTCGTCTATAGACCGTTATAGAAAAGAGAGAGAAGCATTGGTCAGTGTGTACATGCCAACAAATTACAATACTGCGCTAACTTCTCCTAAAATTAGTGTTGGTTGGTTGATGTTTGTGTGGAAAGCGACTCTAGAGAACTAATTTGCATCTCACAGCCGCCAAGCAGGACCACGAGTGTTAAAAAAAAATTGGCTGCCAAGAGTTCCCACTATGTTAACTCCACACTTTAACATGAATACCAACACAAGAACAGAAATAGGCTAGAATATGAAAAAAATAGGCTACATTAACCTGGTTTTTAAATCACGACATTCCTTCGACCGACAGATCTGGTAATAACAAACCAATATAATTCACATTTTAAAATGTTTGTACATTATTTTAAGGACATTTTTCTCTGCTATAAATCAGCAAAACACACAATGACACAGTCAAACAATGTACACTATGAATACACAAACGGTACTATATTACTTGTCATAAAAAGTAATATGCGAGTATCTTCCTTGTTTCCGATTTCTCGATTTTTTTCACATTTATCTCACAATTCGGCCACGAATCAGGTGACCCAGAAATTACTTTAGAATTTGTCCCGTGGGATCTATGCGATCCTTAGGGATCATACTATCGTGAACAGAAGACGGAAACGTTATGCCGCTATTCGCTAGATCGTTGGAGCATTTTCCGTATATATTGGTCGGCAAAATATAAAAATGTACTAACAGTTCAGATATAGGCCTACCAACGAAATTACGTTATAGTAACGCTGATGTTTTTTACGCTTGGAAATAGTTGTGTCAGGAGTCATCTAGGGTCCTTGCGTACATGTATATTCATTACAGTCTGCCATGATTAGCGATAGGCATATATGTAAAAAAAAAATCCATCGGCATTCGACCTACATTTTCTATTATAAAGGATTATATAAGGAGCATCAACTTGCGAGATCATGGACAGACGCATCAAATCATATCTCTGAGTTTGCACGAGAGCTAGACGTGCTTGGTGACAAGAGCAAGTGATACAGCTCTTCGGGTCATCATGGACCCATCGGTTGATTGGGATTGTGACTGTACCTATACAGAACCGCGAAATCCATTCTATGTAAGAGGTTGTGATAACCGCTATAGATCCCGATCGGACAACTTTGCCCTATGAGTGGATTTCGACTCCAACACAGGTTACTGACGAGTGATGATACCTTGGCATACGGTGTCGGCGTGCAGTGGTCATGGTGGCAGCTTTTGCTCTCAGGGAGGTCGTTAATTCGAACCTTACAAAATAGCCTAGTTACTTTCGGGCTTTCCATCCGTCATTTTGCGAGCTTCTTGTGTGGCTACACGGACAGAACACGAACGTGCAATATACAGTGGTAAAGTGGTGACGACATCTCCATGGTTACTGGTTCTACACAAACTTGTCAATCAAAATGTTTTGTGTCGTCAAATTTTCAAACACGACATGTCATGGCGAGATGTTATTATTTCTTATTGATAATTTATTATAGTGGTTTTCATTAAGGCTACCAAACATGTGTACAAGCATGTGGTTGGTTTGTTTAGAACCAGTTACCATGGAAATGACGTATGACTTGAGTACTCTATTATATGAATGCCCATTTTGTTTACCAACGACGATGGCGATAACTTCGTAATGTACTACGTACACATTTATTATACATAATATATATTTTACATTCAGTAAATGCTGTACTATCATGTCTACGCGCCACCCCCATGTCACCATTCTGATGTCATTGGCAGTCATCGTTGTTGCCTGCTCCGCTTTGACCGGGTGAGTGATTTGGGTGTTATCCATTTTTTTAATACATTACTGTGATAAATGTCCTTGTCTTGCTTGATAAACTGTTGTGGCAGTTAGGTATAAAAGTAAAAAAGTAAAGTGTGACATTTATATGCCGCATTTTAGGACCTCACGATCCGCCAAATGTCGGTCTTACGCTCTACCAACTGAGCTATCGCCGCCAAATTATATTGATGTGAAAATGCGCACGAGCTATACAGTCAGTTCAGGACTAGTAGCCTATTAAGATTCTAGCCTCGGTCAAATTGTTCTCGCGTTCAACACTACATTGGGCGACATAGGTATATCGCGAAACTATTGCATTTTGCTTATCCGCCCTATTATATTCCAGATTATACATATCCGTTAGTCACTTCCGGCTTATACATCCCAGGCTCTCACATCCAAAATGTCCAACGCAACAGTTACGGTGGCCGTATGTAAATTGATAGGCACACTCCATCGAATATAATTATGCACGATACAGTATAATTCCACGATTTACTTATTATTATTTAGATATAGCCGATATGGCCAGAAACATCCAATATGTATACAAACACACAATAAAACAATAATTAATTTAACTGGTGATTATTTCTTTTTTTACATTTGAAGTATACCAAAAGGCATGTATATAATGAATGGTGTGGCCTGTCGTTTGTGTTGTAGTATGTGATGTAAATTCATACAATATCGTACGATAGCGTTAATAGATCTACATGTTGGAACTTTAAAGACTATATTATAATTTTAATGTATTAGAATGCATTAAAAAGTTTTGAGAAACATTTATAGTTGAAATAGCTCAACGATGTTATCATGGATGTAACTGATTCCAGGAGGACGTGTACACAACAAAGGTCTCATCACGTTGTAGGGACGGCATATCAACAGAAGAGAAATGTTCACAAGTATTATGTGAACTGTGGATGGTGGGGATGGTGGCGATGTACACGATATAGGTACTGTAGGTATAGAGAGTAAATTACGCTTTGATAGCATCGGTATATCAATAGCGCCCGTGGATGATGTACAAAGTATTCAGAAAAACTACCCCAGTGAAAATTGTGCGATAACCAGAAAATTATGGGATCGATAAATATGAGTTATATTATCGCTGACCAGCAATGGATTTGGAAATATAAAATAGGCTAGGCTCTATGTCAAAATGGGAGTTTCGCAATTTTCACCATGTGTCGGATATTGCCTTTAAATGACTATTTCCCTAATTTTCTACATACGCATTATATGTCACCGGAACCGGCTAACCTTTCCAGTGATATATAGGTGATAGTTATCCATCCCATAGTTTTCTGGTTATTGCACAATTTACAGTGGCGCCGTTTTTCTGCGACACTCTGTATAGTAGGCTATTTTGTCTTATTTCCTAGTTTACACACATTTTTACGTTGAGGTTTGTATTGCCACCATACCAGTGGTCAATGTGTGTCGCTTAGACGTTTTGTAAACGTTTTGTAGAACCGATAATGTATGTTTACTGATTTATACGTTCTTCAGAATGTGCGTAATTTATGCTAAAATCACCTCGGTTCTTCCTTTGTTTCATGTATGGCAACCACCCACATGTCACCACCCATTTAAAACCCATTAAAACACCCCGTGTATATTCTTCACAAAGCAGGTCTCTGTGCGTTCGTAGCTGCTGACCTCCTGATAATTCGTCTGTCAGACCTTGAAGTGTCAAATATTAATTATCAAAATTTATGGCTCAAACTTAATTTGAAGAAGCAAGTTAAAATTATATGACGCTGTATACAGATCACCAAATTGCAGCAACGACGCAGAATCGAAATCTCCTCAACCATTGAAGCTCTCTCGACACGATATAGGAAAGTCCGCGAATTTCGCTCGGCAGGTAATTTCGCTCATTTGCGGTTTTATGTTGGTATTATAC
>WNLI01197626.1:0-13105 GCA_025802215.1 Wirenia argentea | reverse complement strand
ATTATGATGATTATTGCTTATTTATCGTAAAACTAACAAATAGGCCCGATTCTCGGTAACTTTCCTGTAACATAATATGGAAAACGTATGATGGATGTAGACTACGAATATAAAACTATCCGGTACGATTCATGAGTGGCCCAGTAAAATTTTACATACAAAATGACAATAGGAAACGGATTGCATTTCTGCATATTAGCATTGACTTGATCTTCCATGCATAGGGTGTTGAAAATAACCAATTATGGAGTTTTTCAGATGGGGATATTATCTCCAATAGTTATTTGGTAGTGAGATAATTTGGTTACTTGGTGGGGTGGTCACGAATATACTGTAGGCCTATTATGGATAGTTGGATGTTGTGATGTTGTGTTTAAAAGATTTGACACCAACAGTCATTTCCTATACATGTGTGCGATGCATTGAGGATGAAGGTTCTAGTATTGAAAAGGAATAATCCAGTGGATGTCAAATGATGCCCATGAACAATAATCTCTGCAACACGAGTAGCGTGAATACGACGTCATAATTTTAGTCAGAAAAGTAAAGGCGTTTTCCGAAAAACGACATTTCGTGCCAATTTATACGCACTATGAGATAGTGGATAGCAGGTGGTCGATCTAGTGTTATTATGTCTATGGTGAAAAATTTACAATTATAGCTGTTAAGTAACTTTCCGGACACCCTGTATATACTGTACATTAAAGTGTAGCTGGTATGGCAATCCAGAGGTTGCATAGTGTACTCTTTGTCTTAATGTGTTCTGGAAAGGCCTTGGGCAGGGCATGAACCTGTTTTTGTTTGGATCCATCCACTCACCTGGCTAATGCAACAACGAGCATTTGACTGTATACTTTTTATCGGAATTCTGCTATCTTGTTATTGTAATCTAATAGAATTATGAAGAGGGAAAAATGTACTGGTGATTTCCTGAGTACATCTTTCCTCATCGACTTACTTTTGGCCATTTTAGTTGTCTCTGTATAGAATGTTCATCATGTCTACATCAGCTAGCCATGTCTTATGTACTGCTGCATTGTGGATTACCCATTTATTAATTTATTAATTGTAAAGGTATGTCAAGGTATGTCTTTAGCGAAGTCATGGCCATTCTGTATAGACAGTTCTGTTCTTGTATAGTCTGTGATATAAATACAGTACAGTACTGGTCAAAAGTTTAGAATAGTTTACTACCTAACAATACCTTATTAAAAGTATTTGAGCTACAGTAATGAAACTTTGTACACTTATGGTAGATACTATGTTGATTAATTACATAATATTAAAATTAGGTCACACTTCAAAGGTCATGGTGACCTTTACCGTAATATGGTAATTGTACCTAATTGTATATAATTTAAAAGGCAAGTGACCCATAGATTTGTAATGATTTGTATTGTATAATGTTCATATGATAGTCTAGTATATAAAATTTTACATTTTGAAGAATATTTTTGTTTTGAACAAAAATGGACAAAAAGTGTCAATTTTGCAAGTTTTCAAGTAAAGATCACAGTGACCTTGACAGTTGACCCGACATGATTGTCATTACGATGAATCAATCTACGTAGTATGTACAATACCTGTGCAAAATTCCATTACTGTAGATCATATACTTTTCGAGTTAGAGACTGTCAAAAAATGCATTGTGTAAACTATTCTAAACTTTTGGCCAGTACTGCTGTGGGCAGTAGCACATAGCGAGGAACTTACCCCTACTTGCCTCCACTAGTTCAGTGACTAAATTGGGCATCTGGGGACTGGGTAGATTTCGTAGGAATTCTGCATCCCGCTGTCTTTGAGTCACGGAAAATGGAAATATCCTGCACACACAAGGTGGATTTCTTTGGGTTCTCCGGTTTCCCCACCATCTAACTTTTGGTCTACATGGTACATGTGTATCTGTTGGACACGTGACAGAACTACCTATAAATGATAAAATATAGTCTCACACTTATAAATTCCTCACCTGATAGCGTTCTCGAACATCCATGGTGCCTGTCACAATCACATCTCGCGACGTCATCCAGCGGTGTTCTCCCGCAGTGAAAGGCATACATAAGTAGGTTGTTTAAGGAGTAGATCTCATATAATACAGTGACACTATAGTACTGAGTACTGACTAATGTGTCACATCACCATACTCAACACAAAGTTTACCTCGAGATACTTGTAACACCACTATTTGACTGCGTTGCGCCACTTTACGAATCTCGAATGCTTGATTGAAGTTCAGGTTATTCAATCTTACCTGATATCTTTCCCGAACGTCCGCCATTGTGCCCGTCACAAACACGTCCCGTGATGTCTTATCCAGCGGTGCTCCTCCACGATAGGGCATACACGTCACTCGGGTGGTTTAATGAGTACGTTTGAGCCGTAATACATTACCTGTGGCATGTCTCACCTGATATCGTTCCCTGACATCCGCCATTGTACCCGTCACAAACACGTCTCGTGACGTCTTATCCAACGGTGTTCCTCCACGATAAAACATACACATCACTCGTGTGGTTTAATAAGTACGTTTGAGCCGTAATACATTACGACGATGAGAGTATAATTATTACCTGAGGCATGTCTCACCTGATATCTTTCTCGAACATCCGCCATGGTACCAGTGACAAACACGTCTCGTGACGTCTTATCCAGCGGTGCTCCTCCGCAGTGGAGGGATACATGACACTCAAGTTGTTTAAGGAGTAGATCTGATATAATACATTACGACAGTGACACAGTATAGTATTGTGTGACATCAGTATACTCAAGACAAAGATTATCTCGAGATATTCGCCGTGTCACGCCACTATCTGACCGCGTCGCCGCCGTCGCGCCACTTTACAAATCTCGAATGCTTGATTGAAGCTCTGGTTATTTAATCTTACATGATATCTTTCCCGGACGTCCGTCATGGTACGAGTCACTAACACGTCTCAGCGGTGTTCCCCCACAGTGAAAGACATACACGTCACTCAGTCTCAAGTTGTTCATGGAGTAGTTGTGATATGTGATACTTACATTATGACAGTGATATAGTAGTACAATTCTCCGTGACATCTCACCTGAAATCTTTCCCTGACATCCACCATGTGTCACAAACGTGACGTCTTATCCAGAGGTGTTCCTCCGCAGTGGAAGGCATACACATCACTCAGGTTGTTCAATGTTGATCGAGTATGTCTGATGCGTAACACATAGTGCCTGCCACGCAGTAATGTAACATCATACCTGGTATCTTTCTCGAACATCCGCCATGGTACCAGTCACAAATACGTCTCGTGATGTCTTATCCAGGGGTGCTCCTCCACAGTGAAAGGCATACACATCACTCAGGTTGTTCATAGAACCTTCGTTCATCCAATCTTCTGTGGCGCCGTCAGCGTGACGTCTCTGTTGCCATTCTCGAACCTGTGGGACCATTACTTATTGGTAAAAAACTATCACTGTTTGTGGCAGGAGTGTACGACAGAAAGGCTAGCATCACAGACCCGGTCAACAACACACTCGCCTGGTAAACACTTGAAGTGAGAAGGCGGTCCATCGTCGTAAACACTCTCCACAAAATCATCCACCAAAAAGTTGGCATAAACCAAACCGCGTACATTACCACCAGCACAAATGACCCTCTGAACTTCTTAAATACAACCTCCAACCAGAATCAACATACATCTACCAATACAGCTTCTATCTCCAGTCAATACGAATATGGAAGAAGATACCACCAGACATCCGTTCTACAATCAGCTACGACAGGTTCGCCAAACTCGCAGCGGTCACCGTCGGGGAGATGAAGACTCCATTGCCTCTAACCCCGCCGGACTCCGGTTTTTAATCTGCACATGCACCAAGACTCATACGAATATATACTGTACACTCAGTACACCTTGTACAGCGCCACTTCTGGTATATTCGAAAGGATTTCAGAAGAAAACCCCGTTCAAGCCTTCAAGACTACCTGTAGTGGTGGTAGTAGGGCAATGGTACGAATAGTGTACAAATTTTGATTTTACTTTTTACGGTCCCCTGGGTCGCGGCAAAACTTGGTCTGCCATTTTTTCTATGTTGCTGGAATTCCCTTGACATCCCTTGACAGCTTTTACCTGCTGTCTTCAACTGAATTTATGGAATACGGTATTCACAAAATTATGCCTGTTCGGTCTTTGGTAGTTTTATCCAGGTACTCCGTTTTCTCCACCAACTAATTTTTGGCAAATGAAAATGTTCATAGCTTGAATGTCTCGCCTGTAGTCCGGTGCTCTTTGCTTGTTTTGCCTAAACCAATCGAATGTAATAATTAAAACCATCAATAATGTAGCGCAACTTCATGTGAGTAAATTAAAATAACATACTCATTTATGACAAGAATGTACTCACTGCCTGCAGTCCGGTGCTCTTAGCTTGTTTAGCCTGATATAGCACCCTCTGAAAGCTTGTGACACATTGATTGCTATGATATTAGATCAACAGTAGACAAGCTAGTACTCAGTGCCGGCATGTAGTCCGGTGCTCTTGTTTTGCCTGATATTCGTCATCACATAGCACTCTCTGAAAGCTTGTGAACCCATTGATTGCTACATGTGCAGATAAGTCTATCAAACTTAATACTATATAAATATCACTACTCACTGCCTGTAGTCCAGTGCTCTTAGCTTGTTTCGCCTGATATAGCACCCTCTGAAAGCTTGTGAACCCATTGATTGCAATGTGCAGAGACATGGTGTCCATGAAGCGTAGTCTGCTGCCCTGTTGAATACAACACATGTGATTTATTATGCTTTCAACATAACAATAACACCCCACTTCCGGCACTTCTATAATACAAATATATTATAAATATAATATACAGTGGTCATATTTTATGGTCGTCCGATCGTCCGTGACGACTAGTTTTGGTGTGGGGTAAGTACAACTACCACAGTCAGTTACCCCTCGGGCAAGTTGGGCAACCATAGAAAATGAAAAAAGAATAGTTGAAATCCATTAAATAATGATTTTTTGATATGTTGTTAGGCAGTCAATTTAGTTACGTGTAAAATCAATTTTTTTATATTAATTTCATCCAAAACTGACGTCGCTACTGGGGTTGTATTTAGCTATAATTTGCCATTTTCCGATGGGGGACTAATTTTTTCCGACAAAAATCTTGTTTTGAAATATCCACCTCGATCCACCTCAAACCTCATTTGAAGATTCACTTGCTTCCTGGACAACCATAAAAAATTCTTCAAATTGAGCACTGATATATAAATATATTTTCTCCATTGTACATTAACGGAACTTTCACATGCGTTGTATTTTAAGACGCAAAACTAAAGTTTATAAAATTTTCATGTTTTATGAGATCAATCGCCCGCACATTACCTTTAATCATAACATAATGTGGGCAAACAAATGTGATACTGTAATAAATACACATGTATACATATGGCATGATGCAAAGGGGGAATTTGGTAGGAGGGTGTGGACCCATGCAAACATTCTTGTCATTGCCTCCTAGCGCCATTCCTACAGAATACTGTATGTATGTAGCTTTACGATAATCACCTTTATATAGTACTGCTCCTTGACAAACGACCTATCAAACCCGACGTTATGTCCGATAACAACCCGAGGCACTGTGTGACCTTTGCCATTGAGGTCATTCTGTAGTGGGATGAGGTCATCCAGTACGGGATGGGGAGATAATCTGAACTGGTCGGCGATGACGCGCTCGCTGCACCACGAATACCTGATAAATTAAATCCTGTTAGCAGGTGGAACGTATATATATTGTTGTATAGATTACATGTACCTATATAAATGTATATCAATAAGACATGGGTGGGACTACAAATTCTGAGAATTAATTTGGTCTAATTTGGTCCACCCACTCTGACGTCTCTGGTTCAGGCATATAGAGTGGTGAGAGTTAGTGAATACTGAATAGGGTTTTACAGTCTTCATGACTCCCGCAAACCAAGACAATGGTCTCTGCAGACTCTGCTGATTTCGATGAACAAGACGGGGGCTATGAACTCAACGCGGCAAAAGACGAAATTTGTGCGCATTCCCAGCCACTACAACAGTAGTTCTGATGAAGGTAAGTGAACCAAACCGTCAACTAGGTAACTATATTTTGTTTTTTCTTTGTGTAAAAGTAAAATTAGTTACTACTACTGATAGGTTGTGTTTAGAACTACATATTAATAGTTTATATTAACCCTTTCAACTTTGACAAGTATGATGAATAAGATGGAATTGCGGATGCCGAATTGCTGATAGGGGTCCCGGTGTGGGTCCCAAAGTGGGACTTAGTGAATCCCGATGTGGATCACAATGTGTATCCCGATATAAGTAAAGTGTCTCTATATCTACAGACACCGACCAGTGACCAAGAATATGTGTAGATATTGTAATACTGACCATGCATCTGGTGAGACAGCCGTGGCCATTGTAGGGTAATGACCTTCTGTTGTAAGCGTCTCTATGTCAAACACAGTAACACACTCTTCAGGTACATCCACTGCCCGAACCGACCCGTCACTCCCGTACCGCGTCCAACCAGCTCTAAACTCCCACTGTGTCGGGATGTCTGGTACAACAACTTGCGTTATCCTATCACACAATATCCGATAATCTTCAGTTTGTGACAGTGCTAACGACCGGAAGTGTTCGTCTATATTGGCACCTTTGAGTTTTGGTAAAGTGATATCGACGTCTGGGATTCGATCAGCCTCCTTCCCCCAGAGTTTATGTGACGTAAGATGTTCGATGCATTGGTTGATATCAAATTCGCTCACCGACTCCAGGGAATTTGGTTTATCTTTGAAGATGTGTTTGTGGAGTTTATCAGATAACATTTGAATGTTGAGAGGGTTGAACCGCGATTTGGTCGACGTGTGGCGACTGAGGTATTGACGCAATGTCCGTTGACAACACCAACTCATGTTCTTGGTCCTTAAGCGATACATTCTGATTTCTCAGTGAGATTCCTTGTAAATTATTGGTACTTGTACATTCTTGAATTTGATCAATCTGAAAAATAAAAAACATTTATTATTTACAATATATAGTAGATTAAATCATCATCATTAACCATATATCGCCAATTAGCCCGGTCAGGGGCTCTTCTCCATGGAATGGATTCCGCAGCTCTGAAGATCCCTCAGAGTCACGTCCACCCAGCTGTTCGAGGACGGCCAGTCCACGGGGGCGGGATCCCCCAGGGGTCCAGTCCATAATCCTTCTGGGTATACGTTCGTCACTCATCCGTAACATGTCCAAGCCACCGAAGCACTCCGCACCAACTCGGAGACAGAGGAGTCGGGTTAGACAAAATAGACATCCTCTGTAACGTGATCTCGCCAGTTGATCCGCCATATCCATCGCAAACAATGGTTTTGGTACACATCAAGTTATCAACACATCAAGCTTTCGCAGTACGGTGTCTGGAACTGGCCATGTCTCCGCTCCATAGACAAGAGTCGGAATGACAACAGCACCAAACAACCGACACTTGGTACGGCCAGATAACTGCTTGTGCCCCATGACAGATCCGAGCAGGCAGCCCGAGAAGCCCGGTTAATGCGCCGCGCGCACCTGAACTTCACTGTCGATGGACGCATTAGCTGCAATCCAGTGTCCCAAGTAGCAAAAGCCCTCCACCCGCTCTACCTCGGTTCCCTCAAGAAACATTCGCTGGTATGGCTGAGGGATCCGCTCTGCAGTCATCACTTTTGTTTTAGCAACACTAACGCTAAGACCCCATCAAGCACACTCAGAGGCCACGTTCGTAAGCTGCTGTTGTACTGTGTAGAAATTAATAATATCGAGAGAATGGGGACTTTTTATTCATTCTGACCTGACACAACGTGAGAGGATTGAAATAATGAATTGTGAAAAAAAACCTGGATACTTGGAGACAAACCGTGCAATGGAAGAATTTTGGTCCATCTTTCATGACTCGGAAGAAACAAGGAATCATCGCTTGGTACTGACAACTTAACGTTCGTCGTTCAAGTGACCCGAAATATAACCATCAAGTGAACCGGAGAATGACAAACCTATGCTTTAAATGCGAAAACATATTATTTTTTCAGGGCCTGATTAATTTTTAACAAACAAAAAGGCAAAATTGGTACCAACACATGACCGGTACCAGTTTTGAAAACTATGAAATTGTCTATACTTTTGACTATACTTGGAGGTCTTAATTATTGTTATTCATTATTAATCATCCTACTGCTACTCATATGTAGTTTTCTCACTGGCCTCTATTGGGTGTAAAAAGTATAGAAAAAACTTTGTTTCAAAAAAGGAATGTCAAATCCACAGAGGAAACACTGCAAGCCACGCCCGAAAAGGGAAGCATGGGTTACATGGTTGAGTTTTTCATTTTCCATCAACCTCAAAGTTGCCTGCACTACTTGGTAATTTTGTGATGCTATACTACTAAAAAAAAGAAACGTCCGCTTTTGTTACATCACTTTTATTATTATTGTTTTGATACCTTTTATAACTTTTCTATTTTTATATGTTCAGTATCTTGTAGAGCCATGCTCTGCAGCAATAAGGGCCAGAATTCGATTACGCATCGATCTCACAAGGATCGCACATACTGCCTTGGCAATGTTGTCCATTCCTCGAGAAGTTTCCCGAAATTGTCGGTAATTCGTATGTTGGTGTGCTTGAATTTTACCGCTGCTGTATTCACCGGATGAATATGATTGCGTGCACTGAAAATCAATATGGCCCAATGACAGGCCTGCTTCCTGCATAACAACAGCTCTTGGTTGATCGTCGTTACTCAACGTGGCATTGTTAGCAAAACTATTCTTACTTGTGTAACAGAAGAAAATGATAAAGTGTGAAAACGCAATCTCCACCGTAACTGACATGATCATGTTTAAAATGTCGCCAAAATGTTGAAAAGTGATGTAATCTGTATAATGACGGTGTTGTGGAAATTATAGACTAGTTATAAAGCGGACGTTTCTTTTTTTGACTAGTATATAAATTATTTAGCACAAACCTTTTTATCACATCCAACGAGGGCAAAGTTGCAAAACGTAGGAAACTTCGCACAAACTGTTGTCTGATGGACGGAAATCTGAAAAGGAATAACAAAATTATACATATAAAATATAGGCACACAACAAAATGTAACAGAAGATTACTATTCTCATTGCGATAAAAACTATATGAGATCGGTGTCTGTACATGACTACAACTATACAAGGCCAATTAGGCCATACAACTATAACTGCAACTATAACTCGGCCATACGGACATACAGTAGTTTTTGATCTAGAAGAAAAACTTGACAATCTTGCCTTGGTGGTGTGAGAACTCACAAGACTAAAAGCCCAAAGGTCTCAGCGCTCAGACCTAATTCTTGGTATCATGGTATGCCAGAGTTTATCATAGGCACCAATGTAGGTAGATTACATCAGACTAGGCTAGTAATAATCCCCGTATACATTCCAGAAAACAACAAAACACCAAATTGGGAAAAATGTCGCCTCCTCTGATCTCTACTTGAAACAGAAAATGACTTTCAACGACGAAAAATACTTCTAATAGAATCTATGAAACAAAATAAAAATATTTTTGAATCAAAACACATAAACAACAATCTAAAAATCAGGACCGCAGTATTCCTATACAACAGTGTAACATGGTCAATAAACCAAACTATCACAGATAAAATAGACAGTTTCCACCGACGACAAATCTGACGCGTCCTAGGAATCCACTACCCCAAAATACTCATAAATGAAGACATCTACAAAATGAAAGGAATACAACCCTGAAGCAAGCTCATAAAGAAAAGACGACTAACTTTCGTCGGACACATCCTTCGACTAGACAATAATACACCAATACGCAAAGCTCTTAACGAATGCTTCACAAACAACGCCTTCAAAATTGGAAGACCAAAAACGACATGGATAAAGACAATCTACAATGACCTTCACGAAAAGCAGACTAACGGATGTAGCACAGGACAGAGAACAGTTCGGCGCCATAGTAAGGAGCCTAGTGGAATAGTAATTCTGTAGGCCAAGATATATATAGGCTAGTGATCAAAATCGGAGCATTCCATAATTTACCATACTGTAGTTGAACAATTTTGTATGTCTAGACCGACTTACATCTTTCCTCGGGATGTCTCTCATTTGACAGAAGTCACACACAACCATGACCATCAGGCACTTCGCGGCATGCTCACCCTGAAACGATAGTCCAAATACATATACCATTCAGTTTTACCCAAATTACTTCTGAATGTGTTACCGTATCTCTTGGTCTCTGGTGGTGGCAAGTTGGTGGTGGCAAGCTGGTTACATCGACCAAGCAGGGATCCTCCAACACTTACCAACCACCTCTCCAACCACAAAGTTCATCTGTATAGGCACCCTAGTGTCGGTACCCAACTATACATGTACCAGCCACAGCTTACATAGTAAAGGGATCCGCCGTCACTACCATGTCCATAGTAGAGTTCTCTGTCTCTATTTGGTGGGGAAACCAGAGTACCCGGAGAAAAGATGTGGGCAGGATATTTTTCATCCATCTTCCATGATGCTAAGAAGTCAGCAGAGTTCCTGTTTAAGCTACCCAGTCCCCAGATGCTCAATTTAGCCACCGAGCTAGTGGAGGGAAGCAGCCTCAAGTAGGGGTACATTCCTTGCCCAAGGGAATTCCAGTAACACAGGAAAAATGCCATACCAAGTCCAAGATTTTGCCGCGCCCCAGGCTTGAACCTTGGACCCCATTCTCAAGGCGAGTACTCTACGACTGAGTTACTGCGCCTTAAAACTGAGCGCTAGCTTCATACAGGAGTTTGGTGGAACATCCAAGTTGGTACCCTCTTCATCTCTGTTATTGTAGGCGTCAATCACAAGCATAAGCCAGCGTAAATCTTTGATTGGATGTGTTTTTTCATCCACATATTTTTCCAAATTATTGTTCCCAATGATAACATAATATATACAGTATTGGTTTACGTGATTAGCTGAAAGCAGACAAGTGTTGGTTGTTTGCTGCTGTGGTGATTGTCATGCTTGTTTATAGAGCTAGAGTGGAGGCATGGCCGGTTTCAGACAATGTATTACACAACCGTTTATTTTCGTCAGGATTAGGACAGAGGATGTTCTCCATAGATGACGTTAGATCTAACCAGATTTCGACCTCGGAAAGCTCGCTTGCAGTGGCTGCATGGGAAACAATAAAGTTGTGGATGAGCCAGGATTGAGGAGCATCTGCCTAGGTGGATCCCGGTCTAGAACTTTGGTGGCTCTAGCCCCACGACATCATCAAATCCGATCGAATAAATGTGATATGTATCTACAGAGCTGCAGAATAGATTCTATGGAGGACAGCCCCCCCCCCCCCCCCCACCCCGATCAGACAACTGACTATAAGAGTGAATGAAATGAATGAATGATTGGGCTTAACGTGTGTTTAAGGTCCAGGACCTGCCAAAACACGTTCCATCGAAGTTGTAGTAGATTAAATTTACTACATGGCCTAAGTGTTATTGCATATTGATGGACCAATTACAAATTACTCCACAAAATACACAACAATGGATAAAAAAAGTATGCAGACAGCCTGTAAGGCGAGTAACAATCATGTAAGTAATTATATAACACAAAATACAGCATTAATAGTAAATAACACAATGAATAAGGCTTATTAAAAATCGTGACCTCGTGCTACACAGGACAAAACCCCAATAACGCGATAAAAGTGATCCGAATCGATTCGCTCGATGTTACGTTGCTATACTAGCGAAATAAAGCAAAGCGTGTCAGAGCGAAGTGAAGTTGTTTACTTTGTACCTTCCGGAACATACCGGGACAAAGTGGATTAGGTGTAGCTCGAACTGGGACCTACTGGGACTTTTCCAGTATGTCTCGGAACATAATGGTTTAGTTTGACGAGTATAGCAACGTTATTAGACTTCGTCTACTGCTCGGTCTAATTCATGTTCCTTATCAGTGTCTGGCCATACCACTGTCCATTGCCCTCGAAGCCGTTAACTACTACTACAGTATAATGTAATGATCTTACCGTCTACTCTCTGATTCGCTGGACAATTTAAGTACATGCACGGTGGTCTCCCCTGGCCACGCGTTGTTCAACAGCAAAGTCAACTGTTTGATTAAGTTATTCTGAAAATGGATACAATTTATGTGTAAAATCTCATGCATTCAACAGTAAATCAACTGTTTGATAAAACTATTCTGAAAACAGATACAATTCATGTGTAAAATCTCATGCGTTCAACAGTGAATCAACTGTTTGATTAAGTTATTCTGAAAGCAGATCTATACAATTCATGTGTTAAATCCCATGCGTTCAACAGCAAAGTCAACTGAGATATACTGTGCATGCTAAAAAGGGAAATTCACCCAGAGTAGAGAAAACAGATGCTTGGGCCTTTATAGTAACTGGTAACTTGCATCACTCATGTTTCTCATTATTAGCATAAATGAGTATTAACTGGGCTTTCCTGTCACAAGGCTGCTTGCTTGGATCTGTCAAGGGTGCAAGCAAATATCTAGCTGATGCAAGAGTAGGTTGCTTGCTGCATGCTGTTGGCATTCCGGCGCTTGTTTACAGAGCGTTTGGTTTCAGACCTGCATAAGCTTGATGTGTTCCAAAGCCGTGGTTTTTGACAGATATGACGCATTAACTGGTGAGATGTTAGGACAGAGGATGTTCTGAGTAGATATAACCAGACTCCTGTCTCGCAGCTGCTTCATAGAGCTGGTTACGGATGAGTGAGGAACATAATTATACCTTGGCGGACCCTTGGAAAGTCTCATCCTTGTGGCCATCCTCGAATGGGTGATGTTACTCTAGGGTGATCCATTGTTATCCATTCTATGGAGGAGGTATAGGCCATACGTTTTAGCAATAGAGGTCAAAATTTCGTGTAACAGCAAACTTTTGATGCCAAAATAACCAGAACATAAAAAAAAAAAAATGAACAACTGTTTACCCCTCTAGAGGGTGAGCTCTATTTATGCCGATTTTTTGAAGATGTTAAAAGATGTTCCTATTCAGTAGTACATGGCCATTTTGTCTCTCCGAAAATAATACGAAGGGAAACCAA
>WNLI01197515.1:0-13116 GCA_025802215.1 Wirenia argentea | reverse complement strand
TCTTAACCATATCCGATGGCCCCGTCTATATATAGTGGCGGTTATTGATTTGGGTTTAATAGATTTTTATGGTGCACAACTACGCTTAGTTGAGTCTGTATATTGTGTGTGAAGAGACTGTCGGTGTGAGTAAATAGACCGCACCATGTACCGCATTATACACCAATTGTGTGTACATCACAATGCACAAACATTTCTCGGTCTATGCTCAACTATAAATAGACGAACAGTCTATTTTTATATACGATTTTATTAAACATCCGTTCTTTGTGAATTTTCAAAATAAAAATTGTATTCATGAGTAAAAAAGTTGCTGCTTTGTTGCACTTCACAAGATAGCAATAAACTAGGATGAATGAATAGAATTTTGTATTCTTTTCAAATGAAGTAAGCCGTATGACAGGTGAAATGACTGTGAGGTCATGAGCATTGAGCATCCACAGTCCACACAGCGTATACCGGTACATAGTTGACATGTATCAGTGTCGTAAAAGGCACTCCTAGTAGTGGCATATCCGTTTGTCAAATGGTATTACGAAATGTAATTCCCTTGACTTAGTTGACTTAGAGCTTGAAAGTGCAATCAAACAGCATATAAATATATGTGGCATTATCCTTGATATGAGGCATGTTTGATCTCTAGGTATATATGTGTCACAATAAGTGACTCAATATCAATAAACCCGAAATAAAATGAACTGCTTGACTGCGATATTTAATTCAAGTTGTTCTGTATTCTTTGCATATTGCGTAACATTTTATACAACAATGTGGTCTATGGTGATTTTAGCTGAACATTTTTTATTCATTTCCTATCGATACTGGTATGTCCATGGATAGCCTTAGTGAGATAAATTCAGACACACAAACACTGTCAAACAGACCATTGAGACCCCAAGTGTCTTAAACTGGATGGTTTGACCCGGAGGGCGGAGAAAACCACCGAACAATGTGGGCCAGATATTTTCCATGACGGACAATAATCCAAAGAATTCCTACGAAAGCTATGTGGTCTCCAGTACTCAATTTGGCCACTGAAGAAGTGGAGGCAAATAGGGATAAGTTCCTTGACCAGGGGAATTACAGTAACAGAGGAAAACATGGCAGATTAAGTTTTTGATGTTTCAACCCAGGACCTCAAGACACCATTTGCGGGAATTTTGTGTGCTCAACCACTGAGCTACTGTCTCATTTGTTTTTCCCGTGACGTTGGCTTAGTCTGTGGTCATGACATGTCTGTTAATCGCGATAGAGGTCAGTCGGCTACCCAGACAGTCGTCATAATCCTTACAGTAAGCTAATCATCACTGACGATTTCTCATGTAGTAGCTGAGTGTGTAAAAACGTACTTTCTTTGGCGTGTTGGTTTCATTTTGCGTGGCGACCCTAGGAAGGCATCTCTCATTGCACATGATGACTGTCTCGGTTGTCCCAGCTGTAGAAATTGGTACCGATTGTGTATATTGTCTTCGTAAGATGGAGTAAACATTGGTTGGGGAGTAAGGTTGCGATTATATTGTAAAGGGTGCACTAGCAGCTCTTTCCATTATAGCACTGTCACGTAAAATTGTAAACACCTCCATGCGTTCAATGTTCATATTGAATGATAATTGTCAACAAATTTTAACTGTGTTATTCAATCACTAGCATACATTCAATAACACACCCTACATGCATCACACTATTTTGTAATTGTGTTTGTGTGTTCTTTGTTTCAGGATAATTCAAATTTATACATGGTGTTAGAATTCGTAACGGGAGGCGAGATGTTTTCACATTTACGAAAAATTGGCAGGTTTAGGTATGTATTTAATAGTAATTAGTTACTCATTGTTGTACTAGAGGTATTGTCATTAATCAGTGATTCAGAATATTATCAGATTTACATGAGAATACCCATACACAAATTACAGCGACAAATTATATGGCATCCCAGATTAACCTTGTAGCGAGGTTTACGTCTATAACACGGGATTTTCTCAGTATAGTTGTGTCTCCTCGCTATGAAATGACAAGACTTGCGTGACTCCGCAATCTACGCAAAATCAATACGTGCACCGGCGACATTTATTGTATTGTGCTTAAGTTAATGACTGTCATTTCTCTTGTAAATGGCTTCGTCATTATCTTTCATCTTAGTCGTGTAATTAACTAATATGTATGTAGTAGTGGTTTATTGATTCAGCTTATGACATTATACATTCAACCCTACTCCGTACATCATCATTATTGTTATTTTCCTGCCTTAAAGTCGCAGTGCTACAGATTTAGATGGGATAGTAATCGATGATTTGACGTTCGTAGACTTTTTATGGCAAACATTTCAAGTGGGTTACATAATGCCAGCTTAAAAGAATAAGTTGATGTTATCTCGGACACTGGTTTCACGTCATTATTAGTGTGACCACAATAACATGTTTCTTGATCAAATATATTTTATGTGCTTCAAAAGGTTTTTGTTTACATAACAATACCTCTGCCTAAAAATACTAAATAGCAACAAATTTACATGACCTGAAAGTGGAAATTTTTTGCACTGGTAGAGTTGAGATAGGTGATGGACATATTATGTCTTTATTAGTAAAGCACTATTTGTAAGCCATATTTAAGCCGTATTTAATCTCTAGCACTGTACTTTAAGTAAACACAATGTGCTGTGGTATATTTACAGCAAGGTTAGATAATTATTTCTTTGTTGTTATTGAGATCCATGATTGCTCACATACTCCATTTGCTTTGTTTTGTGAAGCCAATTATTGTTGGCTATGAATCTTTGCCATTCCTTGGCAGGTCAATTTGTATCTGCCTTCTGTGCTGTCTGACATGTAATTGTATATATTCAATGTGATGCCATTCCTCTTGCGTGATGCCATCCCTCTTGCGTGATGCCATTCCTCATGTGTAATTGTGTGATTTTCAGGGTGTCGCCATTCCTTGGCACCTCAATTTGTATCTTCAGTACCTTTTGTGCTGTTTCATGTGTAATTGTGTATATATTCAATGTGATATTGCTCGGCCACTTCAATTTGTATCTGCCTTCTGTGCTATACCATGTGTAATTGTGTAAATTTCAGTGTGGCGCCATTCTTTGGCACCTCAATTAAGTTAATTTGTATATTCAGTACCTTCTGTACTGATTGATGTGTAATTGTATATGTATTCAAATTCAATGTGATGCGGCTGATGCCATTCGTCGGCAGCTCAATTTGTATCTACCTTTTGTGCTGTTGGATGTGTATTTGTTATCAATGTGATGTCTGATGTGTAAAATTTTCTGTATAATTTATTCAACGTGATGCCATTCGTCAGCAACTCAATTTGTATCTACCTTTTATGCTCTTTCACGTGTATATATTCAATGTGATGCCATTCCTCAGCAGCTAAATTATATCTGCCTTATGTGCTATCCGATGTGTATTTGTGTTTTCAATGTGATGTCTGATGTGTAAAATTTTGTGTAACATATTCAATGTGATGGCATTCGTCGGCAGCTCAATTTGTATCTACTGTACTTTCTGTGCTGTTGGATGTGTAATTGTGTGTATTCATGTGATGCCATTCCTTGAGAGTTCAACTTGTATCTACCTTCGTCACATCAGTGATGTGTAATTTATTCAATGTGATGCCATTCTTCGGCAGATCTATTTGTGATGTCTGATGTGCTGTATGATTTGTAATTAATTGTGTATAATATTCATGTGATGTACCGGTATGTTTACCTATGACACTGTAGGTCTTCCTGATCTGGAACAAAATGTCATAATGTAATAATATATTTACCATTAAATTATATACCTTCCGTACCAGTTACCGTACTATAACCACCCCATATAAGCCCTAAACAACCTCAGACAGAATTATTTATCTCCACAGATTAATATAGCCTGCACATGTTGCATTATATATTGCCATGTTGTTGTAACACCACCATAAAACTCGCATAACCCGTGTTTTTCAGGAAATGATGGATCTAATAATTTTTTTAATGGGTACTACTTTTAGATTTTTATTTTCCACGTTGATAAATTCATAATGTAATGTTCTTACTATTTTTGTAAAAACAGGTATATATATATATATATCATTAAAGTAACATCCCACGCCTCTTAACTCAGTTATGTACGACTGTACCAATGGCGTATTATATCAAGCATTTTTTCTTGTATTATCGGTACTTTTCAAGTCATAGCCAGGATCAGTGACCACTCGCTGTTAATCAAACACTTGTCACGATTATCATCTTTAAAATACAATTTCTGTCCTCGATTGCAATCAATCAAGGAGACATCAACATCAGCTTATTTCTCACTCTTTCTGAGTATTGTTGGCTTATTTGTCATTCAATTTGTGCAATAAAATGATTTAAACCTCTTACCATCATTCCTCAAGCACATGCCCCGAAAGTCGCCAGCACCATTATTTTTATTACAAAGAAAAATTGTCTATAGACATTTAATCAGACTGTTGGTGCAGTGGTACCCATGTCTAGTGGTCATGCAGATTGCCACTTGGGTTCACATTTACATAGTAAATGACTAGAGTTAGAGTAAGGGACCCCCGGGCACTGATGTACAAATATTTTCCTAAGACATTACTGTGCACAGCAACTTTGCCAAATATCTATACGTCATTAATTAGGCCATGTAGTACAATAGGTAGAGTATGATAATGATATTGGACAAAATTTGTTCATTTCGCTTTTTGGCATCTAGTGTTCCTTTAATTTCTAGGTTTCCCATTGTATGTTACTAAAGTTTATTATTCTGACTAATTAACTGAGATTGATAAGCTAGTAGTACTTATTGAGATACTGTACCTACTTTACATTACCCAACATTTCAGAGATCGCTTTGATCCATCGCACGCAGTGGTCTTACTTAGTTTGTCTGTATAACGGTATAAAGTGATGACTTATACCGATGTTATAACACCGCTTCCCCAGAGACATACATTATGTAGTGTGGAATTGTCAATCCCCTCGTGACAACCTGACACTCTGGCTGTGACAGTCGTGACTCGTGAAGCGACATGCGAGGCAATATGCAAAATCTAGTCACACATATAGGCCCTATACACTATCTCATTCTCAGCTGCGTCTCCTAGACTCACATGTTTCATTAGCTACATTTGTCGTGCCACGGCCACCGATGTTTGTAGATTTGTGTTTCAACTGGCAGACTCAGATTCCTCTCTCATTGATTTTTTCCCCGAGCATTCATTATGAGCCGTCACTGTATAATTTACAGGTCCACGGTTGGCCGTGTCTCCTCTGTGTAACTTATGTATGCTATTGTGTGTGCGCGACGTGTTCAATGGGTATATGAAAAATGTAAATAATCAATATGTGATACAATTCCTACGAGGAACTATATGTGGTATAATAGTAATACTATATACAAATTGTGTATGATGAATGTAATATATTCGCCATTGTTGCTTGTCTATTTTCGTCATCTATTTTAGTTATAGTATCTCAAATATTGTATTCATACAAAATGCGAATGGTATGATTATATCACTCATTCAAATATAGTTCGGCATTCTTAACTGGTTCATGATTAAATTTCAACGGGTTCTTTTCATAAAACCATCTATTAGGAGTAGACTTATTGTATTTGCGACATTCTACTTCATACCAGAATGATTGTGTTTGTATGAATTTGTAGTGAAAAACTTGCATCCGCAGTCCTAAGTGTATTTTCTGTGTTTCTTTCATCTTGTTTTTGTGTGTTTTGTCTATTGTACTTGAGTACATGACATGATGATTGATGATGATTTGTGGACTTATGTTATTTTTGTATTGTACATATAATTTGCTGCTTCAGGTGACGTGATATTGCAAGTAATCATCAACATCATTCACTTCTTTCACCCATTGTAATATGATTGACATGGCATAATTTCATCTTGTGTTTTGTGTATCGTGTTTTAGCGAGGCCCATTCACGTTTCTACGGCAGCCAGATCGTCATGTCGTTTGAGTATCTCCATAATTTAGATATCGTCTATCGCGACTTAAAGCCTGAAAACATCCTAATTGATAACACCGGCTACTTGTCTGTGAGTATAGCGCGAGGCCACGAGCCTGTTAGCCGCATCTGTTTTAGATGGCTTTGTGTTAGCGAGCGTTCTCGTGTTGCATGGTGTTAACTGTTCTCATGTACATTAACATCGTTCATGTTCACTGTGTTCAGGCGTTGTATAACATTGCAGCAGCATTAATGCCACAACTGTAGAGTCTACTTTGGCTATGTTACTGCATTTGTTTCTGCAATGTTCTAACCAAACAGCTTATCTGTTGTAGCCTGTACCTTACATTTCAGACGATCTTTTACTGCTGCTTGGTAGTTGTTTTTATTCACTTTTCACATTTGTACTGTATACTTATTTGCTTGTGTTAGTGTAGCATGTATCAAGTTGTGCTAACACATTTTTATTTTGCAGCTTTTATTGACCCATTTCCATGGCATCTACATATTATTCTAACTCGGTCTAACAGTTTGTGTGAAGCGATTTTATTCCTTATGCTATTATTGGCATGTTATGTGAACTTATGTCCTTCTAATGATTCCAAGAATTATTTTTGCGAATAAATTGGATAGAATTCTGCGGAATCGTTTGTGTATTGGCGCCATTGCCTGGCCGCATTGTAATGTTTCTTGGAATCCTTAAATGAATTGATTAAATTAAGTGACAATTGAATTGATGATATGCCATATAAATGGGTCAATTACATTATATAGTCAGCAACCTGTGATTAGCCATGTCCAATCTTACACAGAAATATCACGGGAGGCTGACTATCCACAGTAGATATTTGATATTTACGTTTTAGCTCGTTGTACTAACTCCTGAGTGAGGATTGGTCTATTCATGTTGTATACATGTACGAGAGCGTACACTGTAGGGCCTAGGTGACACACGGTACTAACACGTTCTATAATCTGTTCACTTCACAGCGAGCCTCATTCTCGGTTCTATGCCGCACAAATAGTATTGGCTTTTGAGTACCTGCATTTCCTTGATCTAATGTACCGAGACTTGAAGCCAGAGAATATATTGTTAGACTCATGCGGTTATATCAAAGTAAGTGTAGATGTTGTGTGTTGTGATTAGTGGGCGGGACACGGGCTCATATCGGTCATCACTCTCTCATATAGTTATAAATCTCTTCAATTCTATCAACGTAATTAATGCAAAAGTATATTTAAAAGATGGCTTAACATTTTACTTTTTATTAACCATTTCTTTATGTAAAATAATATTCGGTAACATATTTCATTAACTTGTGCAATGTGCATGTTTGAGTATATTTATGAATGCACTAACCAACCATAGCTATCTTGTGAGTTATGGGGTGAAGTGGCTAGGCCCTAGGGTAGAGTTGAACCGGCTAGGCCCTAGGGTTATGGGTTGAACCCGCTAGGCCCTAGGATAGAGTTGATGACCGGTTGAGATGACAAACACCGTCTCACCACTAACCTTACCTCTCCCACCCTTTGTGTGTTGTGACAAGTAGATTTTAAAGTGTGCTTTTGTCGTTGTTTTTCGCTAACTTTTATTTGTAACGCGTTGTTTCTTCACAGCGATAAGGAGTCGCGGTTTTACGCGTCCCAAATGACTTTAGTGCTAGAATATTTACACCATTTGGACACTATGTACCGGGATTTAAAGCCTGAGAATTTGCTGATCCACAATGATGGCTACCTGAAGGTACAGTTGGTATCTTAGACATACCGGCGGTTGCCTCGCATGGCAGCCATGTTGGATGGATGCGAGGTGTCTGCTGCACGCTATACCCTTCACAATCTTATACTTCATTCTAACACTCGGCTTTAATAACATTCAGCTTTAACACTCGACTTTATTAACACTCGAGCATATTAACACTGCTTCATTAACACACTAACTACTAACCAGCAATAGCATTACACATCCTGCATAATGTACATAATATTTACTCATTTTACAATTTGCATGTGTTATAAACTGATATGGTGGTGGTAAATTTTTAACAGTGTTTGTCATAACTGTGCTACTTTAATCTAAACTTTACTTTCAAATTACACTGTGTTTTAAGTTGTTTTTTTAATTCATTGATTTTGAAATCATCAATATAATTTTATGTTGATTTTGGCATGGCTAATAGTTTTGAGCTTTTGGTATAGCTGCATGCAAACTGTAAACATTTTACTCTGACTTACCTAAACTGATTTATCTAAACTAAACTTTAATTATGAATTGTATGTCGCACATGCATGCTTTACAGGAATTTTATGTGGAATAGACCAAGCTGGTTTTTTTACGTAAATTTATTCTAACTTTAATAATAATGGTAAGCTTAATCAATTTACTGTTTTCATGAAATAACTAGATATAAATAATTGTATACAAATAATGGGGTACCGGAGAAATGTTCACATGATCATCTATATGTATGTTTTTCCGGTCTGATCGTATATCAGTCAAATATTGATTTTGTTATCTCTGAGTGGATTGTGGTGACTTGTCTAATGGACTTTACAAATCAGAGTCATTGACGGTATGATGAATTGCAAATCACTGGCCTTGTTATAGATGAAACCATTAAGCAGCATCTCTTGTGGCGGCATTATGGGATGATATTTTCATGCAACATGCAAATTACATGACATGAATTGGGTCAAGGGCTGCGTCGTATTCTCACCGTATGTTATTAATTACGAACGTCATTCACAAGTTAGCGTCACGCTGTGTGCTTTTTATAATTACTGTATTGTAGAGTCTTGATAAGAAAATATGTCCAATTACTGAATTTGTGGGCCTTTTGCAATGACATCGTAAATTTGTGGGTCTAGTGTAATGACGTAAGCCTCAAAATGTCAAACGGGAGTTCTGGTTGATAATAAAACCTCTATGGCTTTACCGAATTATATAATCTATTGTACGCTAGACTCGCTAGTAAATGCATGCTATCCTAAACACAACGATTAATTGTGTATGAACCCGTCTATGCTTTAACATAAATATGCTTTAACACCGCGCTTTAACCCCGTAATTGTATTTTGTTTGGTCTTATGTAATGTATATATGCGTGTCTATAATGACATAAATATTGATGAAGCGGTATATATTCACCGCTTTGTGTCGCTATAAATAGCGCCATGTAATGGAAGTGTGGTTTAATGAGCGAGCTACGCCGCTACTATACAGCCGGCGGCGGCATGTATACAATCAATAGTCGGTGAAATGGTGAAACATCTCCCTTCAGTCTCCATACACTCACACCATTCACACGCATCTGCACTCGGTAATTTGTAATTATCAGTGCCATATACACCAAACTGATTCATTAAAAGTGTATATGATGCTACATCGTGACAGGTGATCCTATAATGCTATTAGATAAGTGGGATATATAGGTAATATCATGATTGTGGTTTGGTATGGTGGCAGTGTGTATGTGTATGGTGGTTGTGCGTCCGGGTTCAGTAGGGTAGCACCGAAGCAGTGTGTAATATGTACTGTATGATGGTTGTGGTGCGGTAGGGCAGCAGTGTGTACGTGTGTGGTGGTTGTGGTGCGGTAGAGCAGCAATGTGTATGTGTATGGTGGTTGTGGTGCGGAGGGGCAGCAGTGTGTAATGTGTATGTGTGGGGGTTGTGGTGCGGTAGTGCAGCGGTGTATGCATATAGTGGTTGTTCCGTAAGGCAGCAGTGTACCTGTATGGTGGTTGTGGTTCAGTTAGGCCAACAGTGTATGGGTATGGTGGTTGTGGTTCGGTGGGGCAGTAGTGTGTATGTGTGTGGTGGTTGTGGTTCGGTAGGGCAGCAGTATAGATGTAGGCCGGGTGGTTGTGGTCGGATAGGGCAGCAGCATATGGATATGGTGGTTGTGGTTCAGTAGGGCAGCAGTGTAGATATATGGTGGTTGTGGACCACTTGTGATTCGGTAGGGCTGTGGGTGTAAGACTATGGTGGTTGTTGTTCGGTAGGGCTGAGGGTGTACGACTATGGTGGTTGTGATTCAGTAGGGCTGTGGGTGTACGACTATGGTGGTTGTGGTTCGGTAGGGCTGTGGGTGTACGACTATGGTGGTTCTTTAGGGCTGTGGGTGTACGACTATGGTGGTTCTTTAGGGCTGTGGGTGTACGACTATGGTGGTTCGGTAGGGCTGTCGGTGTAAGACTATGGTGGTTGTGGTTTGGTAGGACTGTCGGTGCAAGACTATGGTGGTTGTGGTTCGGTAGGGCTGTCGGTGTAAGACTATGGTGGTTGTGGTTCGGTAGGGCTGTGGGTGTATGACTATGGTGGTTGTGGTTCGGTAGGGCTGTCGGTGTAAGACTATGGTGGTTGTGGTTCGGGAGGGTTGTCGGTGTAAGCATACAGTGTTATGGTAGTTGACTGTTGTGGTTCGGTAGTGTTGTCGGTATAAGCATATAGTGGTTGTGGTTCGGTAGTGTTGTCAGTATAAGCGTATAGTGGTTGTGGTTCGGTAAGACTGTCGGTGTAAGCGTATGGTGGTTGTGGCTATGTAGGGCAGCGATGTAACTGTATTGTTACTGTAAGGTATTTGTAATTCGGTAGGGCAGCAGTGTATATATGTGTGGTGGTTGTAGTGCACTGGGCAGTAGTGTAGCTGTATGGTGGTTGTGGTCCGGCAGGGTGATTTAACGCTTAAGTTAAAAGTACAATTTATATTGCAAGGCTGGTAGACTTTATGATAGTGACCTAATCTGGCTACTTGGTCAAGGCGAGGCACAATTATTGCGTTGATTGATAACTTCATACAATTGATATCATGTGAGCTTTGGGATATGATAACATAAAACAATGTGCGTATAGTTTTGTCTATAAACACATTTCGTCATTGAGTTTTATCTAAAAAGTTTAAAGTTGGGCCACATATTAATAATTTTGTGAATGTATGAAGCAGATTATAGTTATTTTTAGCAAAAACATTTTATTTTGAAATCACATCATTGATTCAGCGTACCCTAGTTGCAAGACAATGCAAGTGGTGTTATCAACTTATCATAATCGCATTTTTCCAAAACAGACAATAGATATTTTGAAATGTGCATAATTATACGCTGTTCATTCGCACATCATTACCTTGCCATATGTATTATGTACGATAAAAAAATCAATGCTATTAATTATCAACATAAATTTCGTTAGAATTTACGCAAATAGCCGACTACCATAATAATTTATAATAGTTAATCAATATTTGACCGTATTCATTATACAACCGTGTTTAGTGCAACCGTACTTTGCAGACTGCCTGTCTGTTTACTAAACACAGTACTGAAATAGGTACTATATTCAAATCATGGTAGGTTGATTGCGTGACATTCCATAATAATGTCTGTGTTTCAACATTCACACTACAAAGTACCTATGTTTATTATATGATGAATATTACATTTACACTATAAGTACATTAATTTTATGATACATTGGGTAATGGGTATCGATTCTAACAGCACGCAATGTTTACTAGATGTAATGGTGTCTCTGGTCGGAATTAATGCCACGTGTACTTTTAATAATAGGCCCAACTTTTTAGAATAATACATCTCAAAATCATGACTGATGTCCCCATAATCAACAAAATATGAGAGGAATGCCGTCATGAGGGCTTCGTATTGTTCCGGGGTAACCGACTCGCTGTTGTCCTATTCACCTTTCGACTCGTTGGATGGTGGTTATGAGCACTCGCAGTCATCCACCCATACTATCAAGGGATTATGGGGCAGGGATAGCTCAGTTGGGTAAAGCGTTGGACTATCATTCATTTGGTATCCAGAGTCGTGGGTTCGAATCTCGAACTCTGTGATCTGTGTTTGAAAATTGTTCTGAATGAATTTTCGGTGTTCTGTATGTGAGAGCACATTTCCCTAGCCTCAGTGTACCAAGCCTGTAAAATTGGTACTGATCATACATAAACACGGGTTCTGTATATGTCGGGAAGTAAAGCCGTGCATATAATTATTACTCGCGAATAGCGAGTCATGGCATTACATGTGTTGTTCTTGTTCTTCTTCTTCTTCTTGTTGTTCATCAATAGTTGCATTCAACAGTTTTTGCAGCTTTTCTCAGGCATATATGAAGCGATTTCGACCATATTAATACAGGTGATAGCGGCTACAGTACACTAATAGGTTGTGTGTATACCATATCACCTTAATCACCCCATTAATCACCAGGTGAGCGTGGTTACTGATAACACTCCCCAGACAGGTTTAATGGGGTTGCTGCACATTTTATTATCCCAGTGAAATGATGTAACCTCATATTCGAGCCGTGTCACCACCCCTTCAGCAATCAAGTGCTCAGCATACTTAAATATCTGGCTGAGGACTAAATGTAAGTGATATGTTGTTATACTGTATTATGTTGAGGTGACCTAACCTCATATTCAAGCCGCGTCACCACCCCTTCAGCGATTAATTGCTCCGCATACTTGGCCAGTACGGTCGGTTGTTGGGCGATTTTCTTATACATGATTGGATGGGTGAACATGGGCTCATCTATTTCATTGTGGCCATTTCGCCGGTAGCACACCTGTGGAATAGGTAAATTACAAAATGAAATAAACTAAAATGTATTGTCATCATCAATTCAAACGGCCATATTATCCGCGTACACTCTATTGTTCACAAATCGCAAAAACTGTTTTATGTTTCATTAAGAATTGTACTTATACATAGAATTGTGGACTTAATACTCAAATATAGCAATCTATAGATTGCCATGGTTGTGTTTAAAACCATTTTATGACATATTATATAACCCTAAAATGGGATTCTATGACAAAATAGTAGATACGTCGTGTCCATTTGACACCATTCGTTTAATACAGGATAAAATATAGGTCACAATATGTCACAGACAAATGGACGTAAATCAAACTGATGTATCAACTGCAGTTTATGTCCATTCGATCAACATTTTTGGTACATTTTGCGCGATATAAAGGGAATTTTTTCTGCGATCATTTTATTTTGGTCAAAATCGAGTATACATCATTTTGGACGACGATATACTATATCAGTCTTAGGTTATGATCTACATGGGTTGGTCGGTACCAGTCAGAGTGGCAATTATCTTTTATGTTTTTTGAATAGGTAAAT
>WNLI01197404.1:0-13123 GCA_025802215.1 Wirenia argentea | reverse complement strand
GTCAGCTAGGTAACTATTTTTTGTGTTTAAATGTAAAATTAGTTACTACTAGTGATAGGTTGTGATTAGAACAATAATCTAATAGTAGTACTACATTATACTGGATTTAAATCAACTTACTTTGCACCGACGAGTGATTCGTTTTCTTGCATATGTGAGGTACGTAGTGACATCCGACTATGCTATTTTTCTACTTAAATGATCAAAATAACTGACCTTGCACATACTGTCGTTGTACATGTACCATCGACCGTTGGGGTTTCTTGCATAGGCGATGTAGTGCCCACCACCCAGTATGCCACTGTGGCACTGAAAATGATAGCAATGAGGATATTTTCAATGAGGATATTTTCACTGATCGAAGTTGATGCATATAATAAGTCTTGTATTCATGCCTTTGCCATACAATGAATGCGTGGAAGAATTTGATAAAATGAATATAAAAGGTATAAAACCGCAAACATATGTGTGTACATTTCTTCTAAAATGGTTATGTCGGATGATACCAGTTTGTCTATTACATTCCATCCTCCATAGACAACATTGTCTGCTGCAAGTGGGCGGATAGCTCAGTCGATAATGAATCTGAATTGTAATCAGAGAATCATGGGTTCAAATCTCAGCCATGACCATACAGGTGGTGTGTTCACCAAACCAAGCTATCTGCAAAATAGCATAGCCTCGGTAAATGATACAGATTCTCATGGCTATGCATATTTGACGGTAACGGTACAGTTGACGCGGCCCGTCGAAACTTACAAGTGAAAACGGAAAGAGTGCCGGAAGTCACTGTACTGAACGAATGGGAAAGATTACGGGGACACCACATTCGAAATTTTGGCCGTGGTCTCTGGAGTAAGGCCTATTTGACTTAGGGAAAAACTGTGTTGTAATGGGCATGCATGTCATCACTGATCAATGCGTACTTATACTACCTTTGGCACTCAGTGTTACCATAGCGAATCTACCTCTGTATTTTAGTTTGATATCACCAGTACCATGTAAAAAATACTTCACTAACCGAGAGAGCGTATAGGCTGTAAGTACAGTGTGAGGCGTCACATTCTATAGTTTCTTCTGTGCCAGAATCACTGTGGCGGGACTGTTGACTTCCATGTAATGATCCTACAAACATATCCAAGAATTACATGGTATAACAAGCAGTACTTTTGGAGTCATAAGTACAGTGAGCCGTCATATTCTATAGGCCTAGTTTCTGGCGTACCTGAGTCGATGTGGTAAAATTGCTGGCTTATTAAACGATCCTACAAAAACAGTCATGGTATCATAACATCAAGCTGTATGTGCTGTTGGGACCAAAGAGGCTGTATGTACAGTGCGAGGCATCACATTCTATAGTTTCTTCTGTGCAAGAGTCACTGTTGCGAGAGTGCTGGCTTCCATGTAATGACCCTGTAATGTACAGTATTATATTTTCATCAGTAAATCGTACTAGCAAAAGTGTACAGGACATAATTGAATTCTATAGAATTCACTTTCGTGATTTTTCTATCAGCATCGTCCAAATATAATAAACATAAATGAATCATCCACCTGATGACGTCACCAAACAGCAAGACATTGGTTGAGCTAAAATTTTCTCTTTTTTATTCGATGATTTGCTAAATTCTGATGTCATGAGGTGGATTGAGGTGGATATTTCAAAACAAGATTTTTGTCAGAAAAAAATTGCTTTAAATTTTCAATTTTACATGTAAGTATTGACTGCATAACAACATATCAACAAATCATTATGACTGCACTCCTGGTTTAAAAAAATGTCTTCTTCAAAAAATTGGGACACATTTTGGAAAAAATGTCTTTTTTGGTAAAACTCTCTTTTTGAAAAAAATACTCTCCGACACCTTTGATGCGCGGTGGAAGTGAAAAAGTTTTTTTTTGAAAATGTCTGTTTTTTAAAATTGAAATGTGAATGATAATATAATTAGGAAAAAAATTTACAAATAAAATTAAAACTAATGAAATATACAAAAATATTGATCTGTTATTTTTCGAGTTACAGGTAAATTTGTATTTCAGATAGCGACCCTACTGAGGAAAAGGAAATAAATTTCCTAAAACTTCGTTTCTGTAGGCCTATGAAAATCACGGAAATATGTTCAGTTTGCATTTCTATGTAAAGTTATCTATGTGGGGTTTAATATTTATTTGCAATTTTATTTTTATTTTTCTTAATTTTTTTTCCCTGATTTCAAATTTTAGCTGTAACATAATATTAAAATTGTTAGATATATAACGGCGCTATATAGATAACTTTGCATAACTATTATTTCTACAACAGCCTGCAAAGATTCAGGTCTATAGCTCTGTTAGTTTTTCTGAACACACGATAAGACTGTGGTTCCTACAGATAGAGACATACAGTGGTGTAAATGTGGACCCAAGGCTGTACACATCGGTGTTTGTTTACATCAGAAACAAAGTTTATTACAGATCGAATTGTGTGTGGGGTGTTTGTGGGGAGGGGGAGGGATGGTTGATTGTGGTATATGTGCATGGAAAGGTGGATCGAGGTGAGTGGACTACATCCCGATTGTAATGGCAGTCTTCTTAAAGACTTAAAGAATATTAAATTTGGAAGATTTCACATGGTGTAAGACTATACAAACTATAATATCTCAAGTAAATAATATACAAAAATAGCCATCCCAGAATGAAATCAATCCAAACAACAGCAAATATTGATTGACTGCAAAGGTTCCATTTATCACTCATACAGCAAGCAATCAAGTGTGATGAGTTTATAGTTTTGAATAGCTCAGGGGACAATTTTGGATCACAATCATCAGACCATTATTTTTCAACTTTGATATATAACATGAACATGATTATTGACATATATTGGGTTATATCGTGAGATCTCAATATCAAGCGATGCTGCAATAACTCGATCCCACACGTGACTAAGGAAAAAGGCGCCCTCAAGTCTGTTCATATTTGGGTTACGTCGGATATCAATGGCCTCCCCGTATGTGATGTCGTGATTTGTTGTCTTCTTGTCCAATCGATTTTGTTCCACCGCAGTCAATAACATGGTTTTTATCACATACGGAAGGCCGTTGAAATCTGACGTAACCAAACATGAACAGACTTGAGGGGGCCTTTTTCTTTAGTCACGTGTCGGATTCAGTTATTACAGATCCACTTGATAATGAGATATCACGTTTTGGCGCCAAATACCAACGGAGCGGCGCTGGCAGTCAGCGATGATTGTCAGTTGGTCGGACGAAGACGTGTGTTATACGTCGAAACGTTGCTGTGTGTGAGTAAAAACTGGTTGAGAAAAAATAACTTTTACAATAAATGTTTATATCAACCTGATGAACATTCTGCTTCAACAAGCAGTTTTGCAAAGTCTTGAAGGAGTGTGCCAAATTTAAAATAATTTAAAAGTTTGACATGCGTATTGCGTAATATCAACATCAAAATTCAGGATAATTATGAAAAACAAGAGGCCCAAGGGGCCTCAAGACGCTCACCTGCAATTTTTCAGTGCACCACCAGCTTATATTCGGAGAAACTTAGAACTCTACAAGGCAAGTGGCTTCAGAGAAGAAGATTTTTCTATGATTTCATATTAATATTAAAGAAATCGCAAAAAAAAATTTTGGACCGCCGATTTTTACGATTTGAACAAACTTGAGTACCAGGGTCCTAAGCTCCTATTAGCTCTACAAGCCGTGTGGTTTCGGAGTAGATTTTTCCATGATTTCATATTAATATTAGAGAAATTGTAAAATTATTTTTGGATCGCCCCCCTGGAGCTGATTTTGATGATTTGAACAAACTTGAGTACCAATGTCCTAAGGATGCCTTGTACCAAATTTTAGGTATCTATGCCAAGCGGTTTCGAAGAAGATTTTTAAAGGGTTTTAAGACTATTTTGTTGACGATGCCCCCTTGACCCAATTTTGACGAATTGAACAAACTTGGGTCACATGGCCTCAGGATGCCTCAGAAAAAATTTAAGTTAAATCGACAAAACGGTTTTTGGGAAGAAGATTTTTAAGGAAATGTTGACAACATACGCCGCTGGACACATGGTGAAATGTGGATTATTTCCCCCATGCGATGTTCTTGACACTTTTTGGTTATATAAAGTGATGGAAGAGGACATCAAAATTGATGTATAGTTTTGTATCTACAACAAAATGCGAAACCACACCACCCAGACACCACACCATCCATACACTACTCCAAACCACCCAGAGTCTATACCACACCACCCAGACACCACATCACCCAGACACCACACTACCCAGACACCACACCACCCAGACACCACACCACCCAGACACCACACCACCCCACCCCAACACAATCCAGATACCACACCACCCAGACACCACACCACCCCAACACCATACCACACGCACAGACACCACACCACCGCAACACCACACAGACACCACACCATCCACGTAGTCAAATACCACACAACCCACACCAGGTGGTCACCAACATGCCACCGAAAAACAACTATTCAACCACGAAAAACAACTATTCAACCATCGTAGACAAAACAAAAGGAATACAATTATACAACGACATAAATAAAATGTACTACAAATTTTAAAATAACATTTTATTTATTACATATTACATTTTTCATATTCGAAAGGCTCTTTTAAAAACATATCGGTAAGTCATAAAGGACATGTGTCGCGACTTTATTGTTTCACCTGTTCAAACACGACAGAGATAAGAGTACATTAAGATAATAACACAACATCAGAAGCGTTTGAAGTCCTATAATAATCGAACAACATGACAAGTTTTTTCATTGTGCCTTAGCTCTTAGCCGCTAACAGAGCGACTGTGTCATTCAGTTAAGCCAGATATTGTACAGTAGTTCTACACATCAGCTAAACAACGCGTAGGCCTAAATAAAGTTCATAACAGTTAATAACGTAAATCTGATATTCGATGGAAATGCGCTGGTTACTGTTAAGCGTATTAGTCGCGGTGTGTTTGTGGGATAATGTAGAGGGTAGTCACGAAAGACAAAAAGGCCGTGAGTAACTTACTCGTATTTATTTTGTAACCATTTAATATTTTTAGCATGTCAATTACTTTATATTGTATGCCTTCCACCCATTTTTTTACCATTTAATCGTTTTAGCCTGTCAATTACTTCATAGCCTTAAATATTCCCTGCACCCTCTCAACTTCAGACTCCCTCTTTTACATTTTTTTATGTTATCACGAACCAATATGACACATTTTTTACATTTTCCCTCAAGAAGAATTTGTTGGTGTGTTTGCGGTACGTGCTCAGCCGTAACTTAAGCACTTTTGTCTAAGGAACACTAAGACCCCCATCTAGCACAAGCTCCTCAACTGCCGATTGATGTCATCGAAGGACGACAAGATGAGGGATAAATCCTTAGCATATTCCAGATGCGACACCAAAGCATTGCCGTCTTGCCGATCTGAAGTCCGCTGCTCTCATCTATCGTCCAATGAATCACAATCCGGGACGTGTCAACAGCTATCAAGCCCAGTGGCGTCGCTACTATTGGAGCACTGGAACACATGATCATCCTCACATTATGGAAAAAATAATAATAATTACTTATAGACCTATTCGCGATTTCCAGGCAGTTCTGAGAATTCCCAGTAAAGGAATATTTTCCAGGTTGATGAAAGATCTTTTCGATTGCATTCGCTAGTTTAGATTATTGAGTTGGGGGTGGAGATTTAACTCTTTCCAGTATCTTTGTGTATGTTATATGTTATAGAAACATGGCTTACAAGTTACAGTGTCAAATGGCATCATTACACATGAAAGAGGTATGATATGGAAGATACGAGATCTGGCATGATGAAGCGGAGAATGATTAATGAGGTGATCAATTTGAAATAACTGTGGGAAATTGAGATAGGAAACAGGAATATGAAGCATGAGATGATTGTGAGGTATTGAGTAGCAACAAGATTAGTGGGGAGACAACTTGGAAAGTATCACATATAGGTAGTGGAAGATATGGATATAAATGAAGGACATATAGGTGGTATGTAGTGGAAGTGAAGAATTAGAATTTAGAATATGGATGCGTGATGACCCTGATGTCGACATGTGTGAAAATTCGCAGATAGAAGAGAGAGTAAAACTCCCTCTATCATCTCGAGATGGGACAATAGCGAATAGGCCTATATTGCCCTCAATTTTTCAGCAACAAGATGCAGGGGGAGAAGAAGAATGTATGCTGTATATGGGGTAGCACCATTCACGGCGATGCGGAGATCCATGCGTGGTGAGGGGAAAACGGGTGACAAATGTATCTGTCAGATAAATGACGATGGCGATTTGGTCTGGCTGTGCTTAGACTCCATGCTTGGTTCGTCAATTATGACAATAAACACAATCCACGGCCTTCTGTTTCTCTCCTCTTTCACTATTTTCACTAACTCCATCAGACTCTCCATCTCATAATCGTCCTCTCCAACCCTACATTCTCCTTCCATCCCTTCTCTCTCCATCCGCAATTCCTCCACTATTCTTGCCTCCAAGTATCCCCTCCATTCCACCCTCTCCCTTCATCACCACTCCCCATCACTACCTCCCTCTTAATCTCAATATTTCCACACCTTTCTCTGTCCATCTTTGACCCTCCTTACCCTCTCTCCCTTCATACGCAATTCCTCCACTAATCTTATCTTGTCTCCAAGTATCCCCTCCATTCCACCCTCTCCCTTCATCACCGCTCCCCATCACTACTTCCCTCTCCCCCAATCTTCCTTCTAACAAGCATCACCCTCACCCCCTTCTAGGCTATTGCATGATTAGTTGCATCACATGATCAGTGATAGCACATTTATTTATTGACAGTTTCTATCATCTATTTTTCTCTGCTCATATGAATCTGTGGTACGGTATTGATATCCAGGTTTTTGGTCTGCTAAGAGTTATACTTCTATCAAATTGATTCCCCAATCTACACGTTGGGACAGTTATTAGAGGATGATCTAATTTGGCGCGATGTAAAATGGTCAGCTATTTTTTGTGTTTAACCTTTAAATGTAAAAATTAGTTACTTCTAGTGATATGTTGTGCCTAAAACTGGGCTAGGCTATAATGTAATAGAACTTTTAAGTAAAACTTATGAGTTATGACGCATAGCTAATCGAGTATATCGACCTACCATATATGATCTATTTCAGTAAAAACATGCAAGGCAAGAAACGGAGAGTATGCCAAATACGGTGTAGCAGCACTACGCAAGATTCGTAAACCCGTAAATCGTAGGGATGGCCAGCGCAAATGTGTTTGTTTGAGGAATGACTCAAATGTGGACGGAGATTTGGCCTGGACGTGCGCAGAGAGACGTTTGTTAATTATTATAACTATAATCTGTAGTCTGAAATATTTTTTATTTTTTTAGTCAATCGGCAATTTCAGCAATAATATGAGGCCTTATTTTGTTTTTATTTTTCAAAAAAAGTTATTATTAAAGGTGAAGTATTAGGGATGAAGCGACAAAACATAAATACAATGTTGAGATCAAGAATAAATATGAACTACTTAACATGGAGAATACGAGACAGAAGAGGATACAACAAACAAATGGAACATATGCTAAAGGAAACAATGCAAATAGCTTCACAGTGTGTCCTGCCTAAGAAAGTAACAAAAAAGTCGAAACCATGGATGAAAAACAGTATTTTAGAACTAATGCAAAAAAGAAAAGGAAGTAAAAATACGTCAAGAAACATTGAATAATTTAATCAAAAAGGAATGTGACAAAGTCAAAGAAGAATGGTTAAATAAAAGATGCGAGGATATCGAAGAGCTAGACAAACATCACGCCTAAAGAAATGCATAACAACATAAAGGAGATAACAAACACGAAGACACGGCAATCTGTAAGTGGTATAATTAATGACAAAGATGGAAACATACTATTTGATGGTATAAAGAATCGATGGGTGGAATACATCGGTGAGCTGTATGGAGACGTAAGAGGAGTCAAACCAAATATTACCGGAGACAGCGGACCACCAATACTTGAATGTGAAGTCACGCAAGCTATAAAAGAATTAGCCTACGCAGTGGAAAAGCAACTGGACAAGACGAAATCACTACAGAAATGTTGAAGACCCTCGACATCACCAACATCACAGAACTACTGAACGTAATCTACGATACCGGCGAAATCCCTAAAGATATCGGATGACGGAAAATGTGACATTGAGATCAAAAGACGTATAGAAATCGCTCGAGGAGTTTTCAACAAGCTCCATATTGTACTAAGATCAAGAAACATTAGCATACAAACCAGGCTACAAATAGCAAAATGTTATGTGTGGTCGACAATAATATACGGCGCCGAAACCTGGACCTTCAATAAAACGACAGAAAACAAAATTGACGCGTTTGAAATGTGGTGTTATAGAAAAATTCTTAAAATATCGTGGACCCAAAAGATATCGTATGAAAAAGTTTTGAAAATTGTAGACATAGAAAATTTTATTAAAATGTGTAAAAAACAGACAATTCATATATCTCGGTCATTTGTTACGCAGCGATGGTCTACAAAAAATCTTATTAGAAGGACGAGTTAACGGTAAACGTATGAGAGGACGACAAGTTTCACATGGAAAATATCAAGAAGTGGACTGGTCTGTCATAATGCCGAATGCAGAACACTGAGTTTGAACCGCGAGGATTGGAGATCCAGAGCAGCCAACCTTCTGCGAGAAGACGGCACCATTGATTGATTGATACCTTAAAATAGTAAAAAGTAGTTTACAATTAAAAACTTGTATCCATCACAGTGGGCGGATAGCTCAGTCAGGATGGCATCTGGATTGTAAAATAAAAATAAATGTGTGCATTTATATAATATACCGCACTTTCAGAATCTGTCCATGTTGCCATGCAGGAGTCTCGCAATTGCGGATTTGCTAGCCCGGGAAATATTCTACGACTGGGCACAGCCTATGCGCGAACCCGCAGCCGAAGTGCCCGTCGATTGACAGAAATCAGAAGTGGTCTGACAGGTTGTGAGTTGAATCCCAGAACGGCCTTTCAGTGTGCCCTTGGACTATAGGGCAAGGCAAGGCAACATATCCATAGCCTCAGTTCAAGTGTAAATAGGCATATGAGTGGTTCCATGACATTTAGAAATTTGAGCTCGGCAAATACTGTATTGTATTTTTTATTAATGAATATTTAAAGTATAGTAGTGTACAGATTAAGCACATATTCACCATTAAATTATAACTGAAAACTGGCTTTTAGACCACTAACTAAACAATCTAGCCTAATACAGGATACATGTAATACTTTATGTACATATTAACGAAGAATGCATCAATAAACCACAATACGGAATATATATTTTTTTACCAGTATATATGGATGTCGTTCAGGATCGGCTACATGGATAGCTACTTTGGTACAGGCAAAACAAGGAGACATATGGGTATGTGGACAAGTAATGGTCTTCACTAGATCATATCATATCATTGATATGTAGTACACCATCGTGTTATAGACCTTGTGTCTGCAAAAGAATCGACTAATCCAATCGCGAAATTTACCGAAACGTACGCGCCTTCTAAATTATGCCAGACCACGTGCTGAAGCGCCCCAGCGGCATAGCACGTTATCCCATCACAAATATCAGGAATATCACGATATCAGCTGTATGTGTAAGTTTTGTGGGTCCGACGCCACAGAGGCGAGTCATTTACAACTACCGTATGTACGTGGGAATATACAAACAACTGTCCTCTACATATAAATCTAAACATCAATAGAATTGCCTACGCGTTACGTTGTAGTACAAAGTGGTAGGGTTTGTTATTTTATTGTAATATACAGAACCATTGTTTCATTAGATATTCATGCTTATGAATAAATGACGTAAAAAATAAATAAATTTATGCGGTAGGCTAAAATTTGTTATTAACAAGCTGGAGATTGGCAATAATGAAGGTTTCGCAACAGTGTAGTCAAAGTGGGGATAATGCAAATAAATGTATGACAATAATAAATTAGACCGTCAAAATATAACGCCAAAGCAATAATGTCTAGAGGAGGTGTTTGATAGCATGCTTGAACAGTTTAAAGGAAGTAATATTTTGAATGTCAATAGGATGCGAGTTATAGGTCGCTGGACCGAGATATGATATTATATACCTTTCAAATAAATAAACGGCAACGTGCGGGTTATAATTGAGCAAATTTAGTACCTACCGTCCTATAATAGCTTATTACGTTTCTATGTTCTTGGGGATCATCCTACAACACAAGCTTACATGTCAGTTGATTTGCTTACATTTTCAGTTTTACTGACCGGTCACGCGATTTAGCCTAAATGCTCCCTATTTTAAATGTAGTGCAACACGCGACTTGTTTCCGTGAATATTCCTTATCTGTAAACAGTTCTCGAACAAAACCCATTAAAATTCACGTTAACTCAACCACTTTAAACGTACTGTGCGTCATTAAAATTTAAAAATAACCATTCTACGCTTCTCTAATGCCAACAGGGGACGGGCTATCGGCATTCATTCATTCATTCAAGATGAGAACTGGCGAGACATAAACGTAAAGTAACCAAAACTCAAACATGACTTCCACACCTCAATATCGCAGCCGAGGAGAACGATACGCTAATCAAAACATTCTGGAGGGGGGAGTGTCATGGTTTGGGCGAGTCTCTCACATGCATGCACGGCAGAGGTGGCCATTTGAAAAGAGCTATAGCTCCGGCTCGACTCGTGCTCGCCTAAAATCAATTTCAGGAGACCAACTTATAGCTCACCTTGGAGACTTTGAATTAAAAGCCAACAATGTGAAAATTTATGACTAATTACAATACTCCATTTCAGTGTTTACAAGGTAAGATTTTTACTCAAAGACACCCTAGGATTTTCATTGGACAGTTCGCTGTACCATATAATAGCGGACAGCAAACAGAAACGTGAAATGAAAATTGACCAATCGGACCTTGGTATTGACAACTTGGCAGTCAAGTGATTCGTAGAGTAAACCTCAAATTACCCGGAGAAATGATCATTAAACCAACGAAATCATAGTATTTTCATTTTTGGCATCATAATATTTGAAATCATAATATTTAATTTTTGGCATAAACAATTTGTTGGTACCGCTTCCGGCACCAATTTTAGAAACTCTAAAATGGGGTATTATTACACTTAATTGCTCGGCTAGTGAACATCAGGCGAGTTATTATGCTGCTCTCTTCTGCTCGCCTAGTCTGAATTTTAGGCGAGCTACATGTTGCTCTCCTTCAGTTTTCTTATGGCCACCCCACTGTACGGATCTGGTCATTGTCAATGGCAAGCTCAATGCTGTGAGGTATCGTTACACCATTTTGATACCCGTTTTGATGAGATTGATGGAGGAACACCAGGAAGTAGTCCCTTACGTAACATGTACTCAATCGATAGAAAAGTAGTACCTTGATATGAGGAATGATGCGTAGTAATCTCACGGTGATGAGTATGTTGATGAACCGTACTATGTTCTCAACTTCTCACCCAACGTCAATTGTATGCTTTATACACTTGAAGAGAAAAGTAGTCCCTTATATACTGTATGTATACTCAATTGATAAAAAAGTAGTACCTTGATATGAGGAATGATGCGTAGTAATCTCACAGTGATGAGTATGTTGATGAACCGAACTATGTTCCATAAGATGTCTGCTACATAGCCCGGGACTTTTCTGTCTTTGCTGTACAAAACAAAACACTGTGAATTAATGTGATAACATCATCTAGTATAGTGAGTAGGTGGGATGGGGTGGGATGGTGACGAGTCCTCAAAAGACGTTTAACTCCTTGATTGCCAAAGACGTATATATACGTCATGAGAAGATGCAATTAATTATCCTGGCAGTCAAAGAGTTAATAGATAACCAGTGTCGTGGTCAAAAATGGTGTATCTACAGTACTCTACATGGTAGTTAATACGATAACAGAGTGTATGGGGAGGGGGGGATATCAGTGATGCCGGACTGGTGCTGCGTCCCATGGACATTGCACAGCCCTAGTGATGTAAGCCTAAGCATACAGTTGGCCGAAAGTAGTGGATAGAGAAATCAGAAAAAACCACCAAACAAGAGCAGGATATTTCATGATTTAAGTAAGCCAATCTAAATTGTACGGATGCTACTCAGTTCATATATTATAAATGCTCCATTTAGTGACTGAATTAATTAATAGAGGCAAGTAGGGGGTTAGTTCCTTGCCCAACAGAATTCCAGTAACACATGAAAAATGCCAGACAAAGTTATCGAAAACTGGGATCGATCCCGCGACCTCTGGATCACCAGACAATCACTCTTCCACTGAACTATCCCGCTCTAAACTAATAAATATTATAATTTTATAATTTTAAAGTTTATAAAATAAACTTACTGGTTCAGATTGGGAAATCCGAATTCAGTCAGGTAGAAAATCTCCACAACCTGGAAAGTTAAAATAGTATGCGAGTAAAAGAATTACATGAAAGTACACTGGGGATCAATTATACAACATGGTGTACCAATTCGTTGGCTCTTATTGAAATTATAATGGACCCACAGTGTACACTATTAGGGAGGTTAAGATAGGAGAGACTAGATGACAAAGGAGGAGTTCCATTTAAAATTACAATCAAGGCAAGATAGAAAAGAAAGATAATTAATCAGTTTACCAGCATAAACACAGGTAAAATTAATTGATATTCGTGAAAAAGGAAAATACGTCGGGATTTTTTATGGTGATTTTATGGTGATTTTTTGTGTATCGCTTTAAGATTTGACCAACACCGTCGCATAGGCATAACCAACAATCATAGAATCATGTTATTGCATTGGATTTCTTCTATTTTGGGCTGATTATAAATTTGAATCGAACCCATCTGTCATCGTCTAATCTCTAATCTCTCCTGTTTTAACCCCCCTTATAACAAACAATAATCACAAACCATGTATACAAGCATTGAAATTGTTTTTGTAGGGTTTTGGTATATAAATTTGACACAAAAGGTTTCTATAATACTAAACCACTGTGGGGAATCGATGCGCCGTACGCTTCCAAATGCGCTGTACAAATGCGCCGTACGCCCAATATTTTTTTTTAT
>WNLI01197293.1:0-13132 GCA_025802215.1 Wirenia argentea | reverse complement strand
TTGGCACTAACTCAAATGAAGCGCCCTCAAGACAAACAATCACAATTTGGTCACGTGATAATTGCTTTTGTTGTTCATCAGTAACGTAGATGCTTTTGACCTTTTTCTTGTGTGTGAAATGAAAAGCCGTTTCGCCTTCTTTACGATCCAGTTTGCTTGAGTCTACTAATTGTTTAATTTGTGCTTGCAGCTCTTTGCGTTCTGCGTCTGCCTTTCGTTGCAGATTAAGTTTTTTGTCTCGTTTAGCTTTGTCCAACATGGCGCGCTGAACTCGCAGGGTTTGTTCACTTACCTTGTTACGATTTTTTTTCGCTTCGGTTGGCGCTTTTTTCTTTGGCACTTTCTTCACCTCGTTTTTCTTAACGAGGCCAGCTTTCAGAAGTTGGTCTTTGAGAGAACTCATGGTAATAGGGATTGAGGTAGGACTATTAAGAATTTACAAACGAGCTCCCAGTTTAATTAAAAAGCTTCAACAGTTCATTAATATTGATTTAGTAAGGTTGAAAAAGAACCGGCAGCCCATGGTGAAGTTAGATACCGTTTTGACCTGCTACTCGGTACCGCGAGTAGCGACAAAGTTGGCACGCTCCTATGTGAACCGTGCCAACTGAAAGAGCCTCTTTGTTGTTACTTATTCGATTTGGCTGCAGCGAAGTGCTATGCCGCTAATCATATCTCTTTTAGCACCCCCATCTCGTTCATTGAGCTTCATTCCCGTGGCCACAGTACCCGTTGGACACGTACGTGTGACTTCCCAATCGCTATCTGGCCCATTATTTGAACCTGGGCAATTTGTGCGTTCGGCGTAAGCAGATACTGCCGTAGCACTGGTGCCACAGGATTTAGTCTGGATAGAAGGTTCGCTGCTACTGCACAATCGGTACTCAGTGGAAAATAAACCCGTTCCAAACCATCCAGCACTGGTGAAATGACTGCAACCTGATGGCAGATAGGCGATGGTGCTCTCTCCTTGTAAGCAGCCCGTGTAGGTGCCGAGCAATTGAATCCCTTTTACTTTGTCTCTAGAACTATTTAGACAAACCCGCACACCGTTAGCAAATGTTCCGCTGGGCAGGGTTACGTATTTGAGGCTTTTCTCTTTCTTGTCGCATTCGTCATAAGTGCGAGTGTTTTCAGTTCCAGTATTCACATCTTTAAATCTTATTTTCAGGTAGCAAGGATCATCTGAGCGCTCGCCCATAATAATGCCAAATATTGCATCATCATTGACCGCCGTACGCTCTTTGGTAACTTTTCTTGAACCACTTTTACCTGAAAAGCTGGTATCCGTAGTGGGTGTTGAAAGTTCTACCGCATAACTTGGTAGCGTGGTCAGTAGAAAAATCCCTATTGCTATTACACTTATTTTATACATTTTAAATCTCCTGATAGTTGCATGTTTTATCGTGACCTAGCATCTGGTCACGCCTATAGTCATAAATTAGGCAGTTAGATATTTACGCTGCAATTTATGTGAACTCTATTTTTATCTAGTTGATTTTTTAGCGCATCATCAAAATTGATGATGAAATTGTCCGTTAAACATGGGAATGTTTTAAGTCAGCCAATGCCGTGATGCAGGAAGGCCATAGCCATGAGCGGCAAAGGAGTAAGGAGATGATATGACAGAAAAAAAATCGAACATTGAGAGTGAATTGGTCGCCGAGGCCTATGCCAGCGCAGTTGAGCCTAGCCGTCATGAAATGTTGATGGAAGTATGGTCAAGCTATCTGGAGCACAGCCTGAGTGCTAACGATAGCAATCAGCATATGGATTTGAATGAAGAAATTCTATTCAGCCATTTCAAGAGAGCACATAGAATATTTAGTCTTATTGACAGCCAACGTTCTGTCGAAAAGGGGGCAAAGGATCTAGCAGATTCTGTTACTGGATTTGGCTTAGTGGTAACAGCCGACGGACAGATTGTGGCCATGAATGATTCTGCTTTGCGGCTTGTTGGCTCGGCTATTGCCATTTCTGGATTGCGTATGGACCAAGGCGCTATTAGTCAGGTGAGAGCATGGATCGCCGCTCCAGCGCAAAACAAATCGGTTTTTCTGTTCACACCGTTTTACACCGAAAATGATGATGGTTATCTATTCACTGCTGAAGTGAACATTAACTCAGACTCGATACCGTCGGAGTTAGGTCCTATTGAATCTTCAGAACGTTTTTTTCTGGTCTCGTCGGTGGAGCTACAGCTCACAGGTGAGGCACTAAAAGAGGTTGGAAAGGTGCTTAAGTTAACGATTGCCGAGTCTCAAGTTGCTGCGGATTTGTGCAACGGTCGTGCGCCTAGTGACATTGCTTCTTCGCGATCAGTCTCTATCAATACCGTTCGAAGTCAAATCAAAAGTATTCAGCAAAAGACTAATTCCAAGACTAGCTTGGAAGTGGTACGCAAATTGTGCGCTTTCGCATCAAATACTTACCCAGGAAGTTCCGCGCTACAGACAACCGTAGTACGCCGGAAAATTGATTCCCATCGTCGATCTGGTAGTTTGGTATTGGCGGATGGACGCCGCTTAAGTTACTGCGACCAAGGAGACCCCAATGGCCGAGTGGTCTTGTTCTTTCATAACATGGCGTTCGATGTTGAATTGAACAACTCTGTGCTTGAAGCCAGCGCAGAAGCGAAGTGGCGAATTATTGCCCCATCACGACCTGGCTATGGTGAAACAGAAGGCCACTCTTCGGCGAGCGGCAGCGATTTACTCAATTTGGCAGCGGATGACGCTGCGCAGCTGCTAGCACACTTGTCAATTTCAAATGTGCTTGTACTGGGTCATGTAATGGGGTCGATTTACGCCCAACGCTTTGCGTCGAAATACAAAGGTCTTTGTCGCGGGCTTTTGTTTGTAAGTCATGTTCCGTACTGGAGTGAAAACCTGCTGGCTCACCTTCCCGCGCGCCATCGGATGTTAGCGCAAACGACAATCTTGAAGCCCGAGGCGCTCTCACTAGTATTGAGAGCAGGGGCTGCCTTGATTAATTCTGGCCGTGAAGAGGTGCTGATCCGTGCGATACACAACAATGTACCTTGTGACAAAATGGCGTTGGAGAATTCGGAAATTTTGCAGGTCGTGAAAAGCGGAATGCAGCATGCAGCAAGGCAGGGTTACCAAGCATTTCAAAAGGACTGCGAAATTGTAACCTCAGAATGGCTGGCTGAATCAAGGAATATTGACGTGCCTGTGACCGTGCTTCATGGAGGAGGAGATCATATCGTAACAAAGGAGCATATTGAGTACGCAGCCAATGAAATACCTGTGTTGAAAATAGTTTCGGTGCAGGAAGCCGGCCAATATTTACTCTACTCTCATTGGGCGAACGTGCAGGAGCAACTAGAATATTTAGACGAAAATAGGTACAGAAAGATCACCAATGGTCGTTCTTTTTAAGTGCTACGGCTAACTTGTCATTAGTAAGTTAGTTTTTAATTTGGCTGCAAAAGTGATCTTTCCCTTGGCCGAAACTCAAAAGCCGAATAGTCTGGTTTGCAAGTTTCCATCACCATTTGTGCGCCGGTGTGGGGATAATTAACCGTGATATGGCCGCTTTCGGTTTTGTACCAACTTTTACAATCCGCCGCCCAAACGGTTTTTTGGAGATCGAGTTGTAATTGGTCATTGAACTGTTTGTGAATTTCAGGCCGTACACTAACCAGCTGATCTTGTCCGGCGGCACGAATCAATTGGACGCTGTAGTTAATTCCAAGCTCAATAGGCAGTAGAAATGACCCTAGCAGCCCTCTATTCAATCCGGTTCCTAGATAAAAGTTAGGCATGCCAGCGATAAGATTCCTGTAAGTGGTTTCAGGCTTACCTAAAAAGGTTTCCAACGGTTTCCCCTCAGGTCCAATCACTTCAACATTACTCTCTCCGACCTTATAGCCCGTCGCCATAACCACAATGTCATATTGTCGCTCGGTGCCCGTTTGGCTGGTAATTCCTTGTTGCGTTAGGTTGCCAATACCTTCAGTAATCACATCTACGTGTGGCAGGTTAAGCGTTTTATAAAAGTTTGGAGAAACGAGCGGACGTTTGCAGCCCCAGGGGTAATTGGGGGTTAGCTTCTTCTCCAACTCTGGGTCGTCGATAATCTCGCGCATGCTTGATAACAGATGGTCTTCTACCTTGACTCGAGAAGGCGATTCAGACGGCAGAACGTACTTTATGAACAAGTCTTGGGTGACTGATCGCTTCAGACGTTGTAATTTTTGATACATCGGAAGATAGCGGTTGGCACACTGCCTTAGTCCACTGTTTTCAATGTTAGGCTCGGTCAGCACCCAGCTAGCGGTACGTTGATACATATCAACGTGAGAAGCCACTTTAGCTAGTTCAGGAATAACCTGAACGGCGGATGCTGCACTGCCAATAACGGCAATTCGTTTGCCTTCTAGGTCAACATCATGATTCCAGCGTGCTGTATGAAAAAGGTCTCCTTGATAATCTGAAAGGCCTTCGAATTTCGGTATCTTCGGTAGGTACTGTCCTCCTGTGCTAAAGAACACGTGGTAGGCGGCCACCCGCTCACCACCAGTGAGCATCACGTCCCAGAGTTGACTGGTGTCGTTGAAATGAATGCTATCGACTCGGCTTTTGGTTTTGATAAAAGGCATTACACCGAAATCTTCTGCTGTTTTCTTGGCATATGCGTGCAACTCTTTTCGTGGTGAGCGAGTCAGAGACCAGCTGGGATTTTGATTGAAAGAGTAGCTATACACGTCGGAAGGAACATCCACATGCAAACCTGGGTATTGATTGTTCCACCAAGTACCACCAATGTCATCGGCGGATTCATAAATCTGAAAGTTTGTGTATCCCGCATCCAACAGCTTGATACCCATGCCAATGCCAGAAAAGCCGGCACCGACAATCACTAACTCAAGCGGCTCTCCGGAAACAACAGAGGATGTTTCCGAGGTTAGGCGCATTGGGCCGTCCGGAAAGGCCGTGATGAGCGCAAAGGAGACCATCGCAACCACGCCAAAATTCCGCCATTTAGACGAAGCCTGTGTGCACTGAAAAAACAGCACTCGAAAGAGAAACGCGCTGATAGCACAATAAAAGAATAGTGGGGTCTGCGCTAACCCCGGGACTGGGTTGAGAGTTACGTAAGCAAGGATGCCGGCCAATAGTGCGAGCGCTAACTTTAAGGGTTTCTCGACAGGGGACAAGAATTGCCGGATTGCAAAGTATCCAATTAAGGCTGCCATGCTGGCTAATACCGAATCGCGTAAACACAAGCCTATGTCCAAGTAGAAATAGAACCCAAGAAAAATATGGAATAGGCCATTTCCAACAACGATCAAACTACTGCGTGCCCACGATTTATATTTACTCACAATCACCTCTTGATTTAACTCCGGTGATTATATTCATTTCTAAGTGTGAGGCACTAACTGAACCTAATTATTTTTAGCCCTAACAAAAAACCTTAAAAAACCGGATGTTCACCGAGTGAAAGGAGGCGATGACATATTCAGGTTTGTTCCTCCACAGCGCGCCAGGCGGTATCAAAGGCTGCATCCATCAACGCTGTCGCCTCAGAATCAGAATTGGCTATTGAGATACGCCCGAACTGCGCATGACCGATTCCATGTGGGGCTTTTCCTTCCTCCCACTCCGGGTCATCTAAAGTGAGGCAGTCATATGCGTAGCCGTGAGGGATTCGGTTGACAGTGATAGCGTGAATATCGGTTTCGTGATTGAAGCCATGCTTGTTTTTACTCTGACGCAACGGTTCTAACTGCCCAAGCATCAGGATGCACGCCATTCCAACATGCCTTGACGCAATTGCCCTATGCCTTGTTAGCGGCTGCGATATCTTGCATCGGATTTTTGATTGTCGCGTAGGAAGTGAATGGAGGTGACGCATTTAGCAAAGCGGATTTATTTTTACTCCAGTTCTTCTCAGCAGCGCTAATAGCGGCGACATGGCGCCAGGGCATGCTTTCTGAAAACCACCTACAGAGAGCGGTACCGGTTGTGGGATACTAAAACCTAGATCAGCAACAAATTATTGAGAGCATTATGCAGACTAAACACGGATTAAATCGGTCGCTTAAACGACTGGACACCTTAGCGCTTGCTTTCGGGGCGATGATTGGTTGGTCATGAGTCGCATTAATCAGCGATATAGTAGGGCGCAGTGGTTCTATCGGTGCAATGGTTGGAACATTTATTGTCGGTTTGGTTATCCTGGCAATCGGCTTTATTTATGGGGAGCTGGCTTCTGCGATGCCAGATGTTGGTGGTGAGCATGTTTACTCTAAACGTGCTCTGGGAAGCACCGGTTCTTTTGTGTGCACTTGGTCAATTGTATTTGTTTATGTGGCTGTCTGTGCTTTCGAGGCCGTCGCACTGCCGAGTGTGCTAACTAATCTTTTCCCTAGTTTGGGCAATGGTGCACTGTGGAGTGTGGGAGGTGCGCCAGTCTTTCTTGACCTTGCACTCATCGGCGCTGTCACATCGGCCTTGATTACTTGGGTAAATATTCGTGGCATAAAATTGGCCGCCATTGTGCAAACTGTGGTGGTAGGCGTTATTTTATTGGCTGGTTTGATGCTAATAACTGGAATTGGCATGCATGGTGAAGCGGTCAATATGCAACCTCTCTACTTTGGTGGTGTTACTGGCCTGTTGGCTGGAATGGCGTTAGTGCCCTTTATGATGACCGGTTTTGATGTGATACCTCAGGCGGCGGAGGAAATCAATTTACCGCCGCGTAAAATCGGAATATTGCTGGTCGCATCCATTGGTTTTGCCATCGCTTGGTACATCATGATTGAATTGGCAGTTGCGAGTCTATTGTCACCCACAGAACGTTCTAGCAACTCTATAGCGACAATTGCTGCAGCAGAAGCAGCTTTTGGAAGCAATGGAAAATCCTTTCTTTTACTCGCTGGTTTGGCAGGAATTCTGACTAGTTGGAATAGTTTTTTGATTGGAGGATCACGCGCTATTTTCGCAATGGCTCAAGATGGAATGTTGCCTGCATTTCTTGCAAAAGTGCACCCCCGCTACCAGACGCCTTACAATGCTATTTTGTTGATTGGAATTGCTGGAGTGTTGGCTCCTTTGTTGGGGCGAACTGCCTTAGTCTGGTTCGTGGACGCGGGTTCATTTAGCCTGATGATTGCTTACTTGCTAGTAGCCGTTTCATTTATTGTATTGCGTCGTAATGAACCTGAGATGGTGCGCCCTTTTCGGGCGGCCGGTGGTTTGGCGCTGGGTTGGTTTGGAGTGCTTGCCAGCATTTGTATGGCTTCTCTTTATTTACCAGGAATGCCAGCGGCTCTAATTTGGCCTCAGGAGTGGGCTATGGTGCTCGCATGGTTTGTGTTGGGTGCTTTGTCTTACATATACGTTTTTATGCCAACCCAGCGAAACGCTTCTGCCGCCTAAGCCTAAATAGGTTCAAAGTAATTTCATTGCCGCTAGCGCGGCCCTGGAGCCTTCAGTAATTGCGTTGGTGTGGCTCATATACCCATCTAACTCAGAATGGCCGAACTGGATTCTTCCATAGCCTTTTCTTATGATACTTTTTGGTGGCTCATTGCCGTTTTTGCCAAAGTGAAATCCTGGCTGTGGTGAAATATAAGCGTGCCCCCATCGGTTTAGGACAATGCCAGCAATATCGCGGTTGGCGTCAAAACCATAGTCGGCAAACATATGTGTCATTTGCTCGACAATTTCCTTTTCATAATCACCATAGGATTTGCTGAGTAGTTCGGCGCGGCCGATAGAGCCTTGTACCGCTATGGGGTGGCCTGGGTTATTAAAGGGCACATAAAAGGTCATTACCGCAGGTTTGTCAGGGTCGAAAGGTTGGTTGTTGTCCCCCGTGTCCATTGGGCGCCTGATTGAAAAGAAGTTACCAAAACCTTTAAACCAGCGGGCGGATGAAATGCCCAACTTGTCTAGAAAGCGCCATTGCCGCAGGGCTACATTAACCACTAAGATCGGCGAATGATGAAACTCCTTATAAGCCTCGGCGAAAGTGGGGGGCAAATCTTTAATAATTTTGCGTCCAACCCAACCGCCAATGGCTGAAACGACTGTTTTCGCCTTGATACGCTTAACCGCCCCATTTTGATGGTAGCTAACATTAACGTGTTTAGCGCTATCTGCAGAGCCAGCATGGCTGACATCGATTACAGTGCTATTTAAACGGATGTTGATTGGGTTGCTGGGTCGATCCAGTGCTTTGAAGTTGATGGGGTTAAACAAAATATTTTCAAAGGTTTTGCCGCCCTTTATGCTCTCAGGTATCAGATATTTCACAATATGCCGAAAACTACCTGTATTGCCGCCGGGGAAGCTGAAGGCACCCATTTGTACTTCATCGATACTGCTGTCATAAACGTAGCGGGCCCGGGTGCAGGGCATTTCCAAACGTTTGGCTGAATAGGCCGAATAAGCATCGCAACCAACACCGCCCATAGATATGGCAATGATAGGGTCAAAATATTCAGTGACTTCTGGGCCGTAACCGTAGACATTCTCAAGCAAGTCCTTGTAAGACATGCTATCTAACCAGCGGTCAAAATCTTCACCGCTGTATTTATCTTCAAGATCTTCAAAGGCGCGGTTCAAATCTGCTTTTAGATTTTCTGTCCAAGGCAGACGGGCAAGCTTATCTACTCTTGGGTTGATAACCCAGGGAGCCTTGTTATCGTTGCCCAGAAAATAACCGGTATCAAAACGCTCTTCATCCCAGTACACACCGTAATAGTTTTCCAGTGGAGCTTTAACTTTAGTTTTGTTGGAATCTTGCTTAACAAAGTTATATTCAAAGGGTAGGCCTGTTGCGCGATAAATATCGGCAATAAGCCCTTCGTCATCTTTGCCAGGTGGGCCAAAGTCATTGGAGCCTTGAGGGCCATAGAGTTTATAGCCATCTACATCAAATTCGTTTTGTTTGGCTTCACCGCCAAAAACTGGATGGTTCTCGATGATCAGGCATTTCTTACTACTGCCGTACTTTTTATGGAATTGGTACGCGGCACCAATCCCCGAAAACCCACCTCCGATTATGACCATGTCATATTCTTCGCCGGTATCTTCAATGTTCTGCATGAGCTCTGCTGTCATACCGTCGCGAATTAAATGTGCGGCTTCACGCACTGATCCGACATTGCCGTTGGAATTGGCGTAATCGCCCACACCGCCAAATCCTGTCCATGTATCTGTTTTGGTCACTTCGGTAGTCTTGCTTGCTGCGATAGAAGGTGCGGTCGAGCTGAGTAAAGCAGTACCGAACCCTACTAAACTACCGTTGACGAAATCTCTTCGAGATATATCGGCAGATAATAGAGAGCCTTTAGATTTTGTTTCAGCCATTGTTTATTGGGTGACGTGAATGGGATTCACAGTATAGAGCCAACAATTACTCTGCTGCTAGTAGAATCTCGCCACCCAAAGAATAGGCTTGCACCAAAGGGCATCGCCAAGTCAACCGCTTCGGAAGATAACCACTTTTTAAGGGGAGTGGTTCAAATTAGCTGGCACTGAATGCGGCACGACCTCCCGCTGACTTAGCGGATCAAAAAGGTTCACTGGAAGCAGGGTCGTTTGTAAACTCGGTGATTCCCTATGACTCAAGCCCAAGTTGCTTGCTTTCAAGGCGATGATAAGTGAACATCATCAGCCCGCACCCCTCACACTGAAACTGAAATGACGTACTCTCAAATTAGAGCCTTCTGTACAACTACTGCCTTACTTGCCCTAATTGCCAGCTGTGCGAGCACTGAAATTGACTCTAGTCAGCTTCAGCATGCTGTAACTTTTCCAGACTTTGCCTCAGCCTCACATGGAAATGCATTTGATGCAGACGAAATCAGTGAGTTAGAAAGCCGCATGCAAAAATTTGTGTCCGATGGTGACGTCAAGGGTATAGCAACTTTGTTGGTAAAAGACGGCAAGGTGATCAGTCATACTCAGGCAGGTGTGAGGCGGATCATGGATGGTGCGGCGATACAGCAGGACACGCTTTACCGCATCTATTCGATGACTAAGCCGCTTACCGGCGTGGCGCTGATGACTCTTTATGAAGAAGGTCGTTTCTCGCTAGATGACCCAGTGTCAAAGTTTATTCCAGAATTCGAAAATCTTAGCGTGGTTAAGAGCTATGAAAAAGATGGCAGTTATGAAACTGAGCCTTTAGAACGGCAACCAACAATGCGCGAGTTAATGAGCCACACCGCAGGTCTTGCTTATGGGCTCTATGGCGCTGACCCCAGCAATGTTGCCTTTAGAAAAAAAGGCATTTTGGCATCACCTGATCTTGCCACTTTGATCGACCGAGTAGCGACCGTGCCATTGATGTATCAACCTGGTGAACGTTGGTTCTATTCTGTGGCGGTAGATATTCAGGGTGCAATTGTTGAGCGCTTAACGGGGATGAGTTTTGGCGAATATTTGAGCTCACGCGTATTCCAGCCATTGAAAATGAAGGATACGGGGTTCTATGTTCCTGCCAGCGAGTATGACCGTTTTTCAAATGTGTTTGGCTACCACCCGATAAGCAAAAAATTTCAACTCCTGCCGTTTGATGAAGGCAAATACAATGTTCTTGGCTCAGTCGCTTTTACCAAGGAAAGCATGAATATGGAATCGGGCGGCGGCGGCTTAGTTTCAACACTGAGTGACTATGCCCGTTTTTGTCAAATGTTGGCTAACGGAGGTGAGCTAGAAGGCAAGCGTATCCTTAAAGCTGAAACCATCAAGTTGATGCGAACAAGTGTGTTAAACGACGAGCATGAAGTTTCTATTTCAGGTACCTTAACGCAGGCTGATGTTAATGCGTTGGGCTTCGGTCTTGATTTTGGCGTATTTCACAACACGAGTAACGACAAATCCAAAATGGGCGATGGCAGTTACTTTTGGGGCGGCGCAGCAGGTACTTGGTTTTGGATTGACCCTGTCAACAATCTATACTTCATTGGCATGATTCAACGCTTTCCTAGAGGTGGACCTGCAGTAGATTTTAGAGGCATATCGCGAGATCTGGTCTACCAAGCCTTAATAAAACAATAAATAGAAAAAGCGGAGTAATAATGAAACGAGTGATGGGGTTTTGGCGCTGCTGGGGACTACTAATCGGCGTAATGATTGGCAATGGCATATTTATGCTTCCCGCGGTATTGGCACCTTATGGCAAGCTCAGCCTGATTGGCTGGGTGTGTGCCGGACTAGGCACTATCTTGGTCGCGTTGATGTTGGGTATGTTAGCGCGACGATTCTCCAAAGAAGGAGGGCTGTATGCCTACTCGCGTGAGGTTTTTGGAGACCTGACCGGTTTTGTTATCGCCTGGGGTTACTGGATCAGCGTTCTAGCGGCGGTTCCAGCCGGCGCGATTGCTGCTACCGGCTATTTGAGTTTTTTCTTCCCTGCGCTATTCGAACAAGCAGTGGTTAGCGCGATTGTTGCTCTGGTGCTGATCTGGTTGGCAACCGGCATTAACATCACCGGCGTAAAGACCGCAAGCACCTTCCAATTGGTGACCTCGCTGCTAAAACTTTTACCACTATTTGTGATTGCCGCTGGTGGCCTCCTTTTCGGTGATGCCTCCAATACTGTGGTGGAAGGAGACAATGCTCGACCAACTTTGTTTCTTATATCCGAGATGGTCATGATCACAATGTGGGCCTATGTCGGCGTTGAAGCAATCACATTGCCAGCCGATAATGTGATCGAGCCAGAGAAAAATATCCCACGAGCATTGATAGCTGGCACGCTTACCGCCACCGGTGTGTATATCGCTGTCTCGTGGGGAGTGATGACCTTGGTACCTGTCGGCGAATTAGCTGAATCAAGCTCGCCATTGGCCGCAGCTGCTTCGGTAATTCTTGGTCCCTGGGGTGCGGGTTTTATCGCCGTCGGCGCACTGGTTTCCATTATCAGTAATATCAATGCGAACGTATTTATCGTCGGAATTATGCCTCGGGTCCTGTCTCAAGATGGTTTGTTTCCTCGCCGCTTCACAAAATTGAACAGCAACGGAATCCCAGCGGTCGCCGTGGTATTTTCCGGCTTTATTTCGTCTGTTTTGGTGGTAATGAATTATTCAGAGGGACTGGTAGGTGCCTTTAAGGCGCTGATCATGTTATCCACACTGGCTGTGTTGCTCCCATACACCGTCTGTGCGCTGGCAGAACTGGTGATGCAAAGAAGAGATCGTAAGGCAGGTGGCAAAATGAAGCCAGCATCGGTCTTAATTGCGTTGGGCGCACTGGCGTTCTCAATCTTCGCGATTGTTGGATCTGGCACTACGATTGCCCTGCAAGGTGTCATATTACTGGCCGCCGGCTTACCCTTTTACTACTGGTCAACGCGCAAGTCTGCTGCAGCCGCTTCGAGTTAAACAATCTAGTTATGCAAAGCGGGCTAAACAGTTAACCAAGATGCGTCCCTGAATGCAGCCTTACATTAGCCCAGGGAGAAACATCACCAGCGCTGGGGCATAGGTCACTATCAGTAATGCGGCAATTAGAGCGATGATGAAGGGCCAAATCTCACGCATAAAATCACCGACCGGGACTTTTGTTACTGAGCATGTAGTGAACATCATCGAACCAAAGGGAGGGGTAACCCCGCCAATCATAATGTTTACAATCATGACCATGCCGAAATGAATGGGGTCAATGCCCAATTGAACGGCTACAGGTACCAGCAGAGGGGCAATTATGATTAAGGCCGCACCGCCCTCTAAGAACATACCAATCGCCAATAGAAAAACATTTATTACCGCGAGCATGACGTATTTGTTAGATGTGAAATCTAAGAGCATTGCCGTAAGCTCTTGCGGTATGCGCTCCCAATTTAAATAGTATCCAAACACCGAAGCCGAAACGATAATAAGAACAACGGTTCCGGTGCCATAAATCGTATCTAACAAAATGGCCTTGATGTGCCTCACTTCAAGTTCGCGACAGACAAACAACCCAATGAGAACAGAAGCAAGTACTGCCATTGCGCCCGCCTCAGTGGGCGTAAACAAACCGAACCGCAAACCAAGTATGATTCCAAATGGTAGCGACAAAGACCAGATGGATTCTTTTAACTGAGAGCCAATCTCACCGATGCTGGCTCTTTGGTCACGGGAAGGTTTGTATTTACGTTT
>WNLI01197183.1:2350-13133 GCA_025802215.1 Wirenia argentea | reverse complement strand
CGGCGATTGAAAGTTTAAACCCATGCAAATATCTAGAAAATCAAAGTGATGCAACACTTTTGGCCACCACTGTATATCATGATGCTTGGCTCACAGAGTCACAGTTGACTTGTTAAAGCAGTTGCATAAAATAACGGACCACGTATTTGATAATTATAAATTTGTTTTTGTGTCTTGAATATTAGTGGCTTATATGGTTTTAATAAACACAGTATACTTAAATATAATTAAATACGGAACAATATATAATTTTATATTTTACATTTTATTTTCTAAAACCGAGTTGTCAACATGGACTCAAAATTGCAAAATATATATATTATTGTACAGACAAAATAATTTGATTATATATTACTATGGTACATTTACTAAATATATATCCTGGAAAGTTAAAAGACGAATATACAAGAGAGACAAAAAGATAGGGAGATAACGATGGATTCCCACGTATTTCAACCACATAAATTTTATCAAAATTCAGTAAACACGTTCGTCAGACTGGTCAAAGTTCACGGTACACAGTTACTTTTTGCGCTCGACGTTTCTCTCCCAGACACTGAGAGCTTCATCTAGGAGTGACCCGCAGTTGTCATGACATCACGATCACGCACCATGCGGGTCAGCAAGGGGTCATGGAGTAAAATCCGAGCAAAATCCTGTGTTCCAATTGTCCGAAATCGTACGTCAATGAAACAGGTTGAAAATTTGAAGAACGAAAAAAAGAACACGAAAGTGACGTAGACCAAATGACTAAGGCACCGTTTACACGTTCCAACAAAAAATGGCAGAAACGCAATTTAACAACTCCGCGCTAACCGACCATGTTAATAAAAAAACATTTATTGATTGGGACAATTCGGATATATTGAAAAAAGAAATAGAAGAAAAAACGTGCCTAATCAAAGAATCTATCTGGATATGCAAGACCCCCTACCATGAACCGAGATGAGGGAGGCCACCTCTACGACCCATTGCTGACCCGGATGTCATGTGATCGTGACGTCACGCCAACTGCGGGTCACTCCTATATGAAGCTCTCAGTATGTGGGAGCGAAACTTCGAGCGCAAAAAATTAGTGCGAGTGTGTAAAAATTATACTTGTATAATGAATACACAATAATAATTTAATTTGACGAAAATTGCCCATTGTTGAATTACGTATTGGTGAAATATCTGGGAGTCTACTGCAGTAGATAATAGAAAGGAATTCTTGAATTTAAAACTCTTGGTGTGCGTTTGTTATACTGTGTTTATGTAATTTTGGTTGAATTATGTGTATTACCAGACTAGATTTAAAGGAGGGCGAATGTCTAAAAATCATGTCTAAAAATCGTTTTTGTTGGTGGTATCTACTAGTAAATGCGCAATAATTGTTCTAGTAGTCTTACAGTATACTACCATCGTGGTATAAGAGATAATCTACATGACACCAAATCACTATATTGGCATTCGTATCGAAAATTTATAATTCCGGCAGAGAACGTCTATTTAGGTTCTATAAACCTTACCGAATAACACTGTCAATTTTAAATCACTTCAGTTTGAATGGGCGACATATCGAAACTGTATAGATGCGCGGTGTTATTCGATATGATTTATAGAACCTAGATAGACGTTCTCTGCCGGAATTATAAATTTTCGATACGAGTGGTAATATAGTACTTTGGTGTCATGTAGATTATCTCTTATACCACGAGGGTAGTATACTGTAAGACTACCAGAACAATTACGCATTTACTAGTAGATACCACCAACAAAATGGATTTTTAGACATTCGCCCTCCTTTAACAGACTTGATTTAATGGTAATATTTTTCCTAGTGTATATTTAGTGGATTTGAAAATCTGTTGAACAAATACACAGTCGTACGGCTAGTGTTGGATCAGTATGTTGCATCCAGTATATAGAAGCTGTATTTTGTATGGTGGGACAAAGTAGAATCTGAGCTACCAGAATAGAATTCAAGACTTCAGTGAAGGAGACATGTTGAGGAAATATAAAATGCTATAAAAATGCAAAACTTACAAATTTGTGTAATAATGTCGTTGATTCAATTTTGATATACAGATACCAGTTGCCAGATTTAATTTGAGAGCTTGTCAAAAATAAGCTTCTAAATAACATAACATAGGTGTGTTTGGTAACTTTGGTTAATCCTTTGTGATCCAAAAATGACATTCACTGTACAGCCTGTTTGGCTTATTTGTGCAAACTATTTGGTCCTAGTGACCTACAAAAAATATACTATGACAGTTTATTTTACTGAATCCAATCCAATTGTTCTGGATTCGCAAATCTCCAATAACAAAATGCATGTTTCAAATTTCATGCTGTTTAAGATTTTTCTTTTGGAGCATTATTGTATTACTTTCAAGTTTAAATCTGGCAAAAGGTAACAATTTTGTTATCCTACAAAGTTTGATTATGGTCAAGTTGAGCATCTACAAATTATGCATACACAGAAAAATGTAGGAAAGATGCTATTTTTTATAACAATTTGATAACAATTACAACATTTTTCTACCATGATAGAATATTTGCAGTCGTAAGTTCGAACAACATAACACGTAAGTTTACATATATAATTAATTATGTATAAAATAATAATTACAAACTGCGTAAAACATGTAAAACTCACTCAATTATGCAATATTCGACTGCATATTTCATTAGTATAATCCTATCTAGACATCAACAAAATTAAATACAATTATAAAATTTTGGAAAAACAATACAATCTTGAACAATAACATTAATATAAAATCAACATAAAAATTAGCTAAAATTAATAATAGACTTTTGATAAAATTTGATCCATAAAATGGTAAGACATAAAAATCACATTGAAATTTTACATTTTTTTACACTTTACAAAATGTATCAAAGTTTATTTACAATTTACAGTGGATTGCATTAGAATTCCTATAAAACTATAGAAACTCTAGTTTGCATAAGCCACAAAATGTAAACATCTATAGGCGCAGTTGTTCGCAAGGCCACAGTAGAAAACTAACAACATGAATAAACAAGAGTTTACAATTTTTTTATGAAAATGCTGCCATATAGTATCAAAATGCAAATTTATAAGTGAACTATAATTATTAAGAATGGTTATTATACATGATCTATGAGCTATAGACGATATTAACTGAAATAAGAGTCAAAAAAAGAAACGCATAGTTAGGCCAAACTTTTTAGAAATACACCCCAAAATTTGGAGCTGTTATAACGTACACCATTAAAATGATCAACATTTGTTCATTTTAATCTCTATACTTTTCACGATTATTTGGAAAATAAAATCATTTGGTTGTGCGATATTTGAAGACACATATATTTTTAAAAGATAAATGATATGTAAGCTACATGACATGTACATACATATTCATGAATGGTACTAATACGTACACTGTACGAAAATCACAGTAACTATGCGTTTCTTTTTTATTAGTATACCACGATCATTATAGTGTATGAGAGTCTATGATAGGGGAAAACATGGTTCAGTTGAATACAAATACAGTATACAAAATTCTGAAGATGCAATGAGAATGACCATGCATTTCACATAATATCTAAAATGCCTACAATAAAGTACTAATGTTATTAGTATTTCGTTAGCACAGTAATACTCAGTACACACACAGCAAATAGAATAAATTTAGTTATAAATAAATAAATAAATAGGGCGATATTTTACAACAATAAGCTTCACAACACAATGATGTCAAGTCACGTATGAAATATACAGTAGTACTGTAGGTAAAAGTATAGAAAATTTCAAAAAATGTTGATTTTAGAATTATATTTTAATTTCTGTTGGTTCATAAAAAAGGTTTTTTTTCTGTTTTCAGTTCATTAGGACTAAGAAAGCTTTGGCTTTCAATGATTTCACCCAATAAATTGTCTACAAACTTTTTTCACAATGCATAGATCTGTAATTTGATCAGTAAATTTGATATCAGAAGTATTTTTCTTGTAAAAAATCTGACTTTATATACAGACAAAGTAAAATTCTAAAATCAACTTTTCTAACGTAAAGCTGTGAAAACTGCACATTGCACATACCACCAACTAACAACATGTCATACAATGAACAGAAACAGGCATGCCTAGTGCCTACTCAAATTTGAAATTAGCTTTAAATATGTAACAATTGTAAGAAAGGCCGACATTATTCACTGCAACTGCCATAACTAAAAGTACAAGCAAACTTTACATTGACGACTTTGACGCGACTTGTAAGTAACCCACTCCACATAGACCAATTGACCGTCGGCATGATTCCAAAAGGGCGTATCTCTTTTTTTTTCAACAGCAGTTCCACAACAAATTACTAAGGATCCAGCCATCAAAAATCAAAATTTATCAAAAATTTCCAAAAGTTCTAATGAATTTTCTATTGCTCTGAATTACAGTCAAACTAATTAAACATGTTCGTAATAGACCACAATACATCAGGCAAGACAGGCATACACTGGACTTTATGTTTTTAACTGAAAATAGTCGATATTTTGCCTTAACGTAATATTTTGATATATACGTCTTTTGGAAATGAATAAGATGAGATACAAATAAAAAAAATATTTGCCTATTTCTGGAGAATGTCATTTTTAGATACCCCTTTTGGAATCAGGGCAACTAGACACTGATGTTAGTACAACTTGTGACAAAAATGAAATGATGTCACCTAGTTCCATCATTCACAATAGCCTTTCTCTTACTGTATTAGTATAATTTTCTGCCCAATTACAATGGTGCATGTGAACAATAATATTTTTGGCATTAAACGACTACATGAAGGTATAATAAGACATTAAATTATAGTCATGATATAACTGTTTAAATTCTATATAGCTACACAAATGTATTGCATAAAGTCATTACACCATACACAACCATTTTGAGTTATTACATTAGAATAATATTATGTTGCTTAAAATAGTGAAAAGAAAAAATTAGAGTCACTTCTGACACGTGATTTAAAGTACAATTTGCCACACACTAACAAATAAAGATAAAATGAGCAAGTCAAAAATAAAGGATCCAATGCAACAAAATAACGCAAATTTTCACATGATCTGAAGATGACAAATAATATAAATACAAATTTCACAGCAAAGAATAAAATCCCAAAATTACTACTGAATATGACAGACTATTATAATACTCAAAATATAACTTGTACAAAACGGGTTAGTGCTAGGATCTAATTTTTGTTTTAACCTATTAGTAGACAATTTTTTTAAGCATATTTTTTTACAGTGTTAGCTCCATTTTTTGACATTTTTTAAACAATTTTATTTAGCTAGTAATATTTTTGTAACAAGTAGGCTATAATTACTTCATTTGGTATTTCAAGTGGAGTCGATAAATTTGCTATTTAACGGGATTTTAATCTCTGCCGTGATATAATAATAATAATAGTCTAATTATTGCTAAAATTGGTATATAAATTCTCGCTCTAATTCCTTATACGAGGCTCGTTGTGTGGTTGGTGTGTGTTTGACTAAAGGTTGGGTAATGTCGTTCTTCTGTCCCTCTACATCAATGTCTAGTAATGTCTTAGTGTGGTCTATATGAGGCGGGGTACAACCCGGTGATGTACGTGACCGTACGGAGAAATACGTGGCACCGTCGACGCCGTAATCCGGCGTGGGAGTATCCCAGGTTCGGTTCCCTGAATCACCGGAATCCTTGAGTGGATAAGTGTAGTCGGTGGTTAACGCGTACCCGGGCGATTGCTTGAGTATGGAGACAGGTTGGCGAAGGCGATTTGAGTCAAAGTCTAACGTGTTTGGTCGTATCGCTGGATCGGTGCTATCGCAACGTCGCGGTGGTACCGGTGGAGGACTGGTGATTGTTGAGGTACGAGTTCGCGCGTCGCCGCTTGGCGTTCGCACGCGGTGGATATCGGGCGTTAACGTACCAGTTCGTGAGCGGTTATCGTAATTTGGTTTGAAATCGTCCTCGAAAGTCACCGAGTGTCGGTTTTGATTATGTTTCGGGTGGGTTTGTGTTTGGGAATTTTGTGAGTCAAGGCTTTCTGCGGAATATTTACGGTTAACGGATTCGATGTTTTTACGCGGGCTTTCGCTGTCTGTGGAATTAATGTCAGTGACTTGTGATGTATCGTTGGCACGTGTTGCGTCGGCGGCTAATGTAGCGTCCATAAACCGCGCCGTGTCTAAGTCCAGCGGCGCACGTTGCCGCGTCGTCTGCCCGTGATATGTTTTATGAATAAACGAAGATGAATCATTATCAAAGTCACACATTGGTTGGATAAATGAATCGCGAACAGCGGCTAAAAATGCGTCGCGGCGTTGATTTGTATGGTCATCGCCAGCTTTAAGTCGCGGGTGAATCGCCGTTGTGTTAGCTATGCGGATGTCAAACCCCGCACCAACACTTGCGAGGAGTGAACCGATACCCGCCATTACCGTCCCTTTTCGCTTTTTCGGTGACGCGTGTTTTAATTTTTGTATGTCACTGGATGGTATCGCGGGTGGAATGTGTGAGGGTTGCCTAGGTAACGAGTTGCTCAGGTCTGTCGGCCATTTGTCCTCGTCGTCGTCTGCAAAATTCAAATACAAAATTTACTGTCATAATTTGTAGCAGATGACAACAAATGTAGGACAACCCTTAATGTTGAGCACTGCAAATGAGGACTTTTAATACAAAACTAGAGGTAGGAATACCATGCTAAAGAGAGCGGTCATGCATCGTCCTCAATGTACGTCTGATCAAAGCTTCTCTTTCTTTCTTTTCTATAAACGGTCGACCGGTCCATAGATGGTGTGGATTCCTTTTTGGGATTCACGTGGATAAGAGTTTTTAGCATCTCATTTTGAGAATCGTAATCCGTGAACTTGACTTGTGTGATACGAAACGGCAAGCCGAGGCATACATTAGCTAAGCTAGGTACGGTACACTCTATAACAAACACACCACCATCAATCAGTTCGACCGTTTTCTTTTAATTGAAACTTGATAACGTAACACAAGCTGACAAAATGCAAATAAGAGCTTATAAAATAGTACAAAGGTTATTGGGATATAGTTAGTCGTTTATAATGATGACTAGAAAATCGGTGTGATATTGTGTTATTGTACATGAACAACTCTGTCTAAATAGTAAATACCTTACTGTTGGTCACAAATTTTCGTCTAATTTTCGAGTATCAAATGATAACATTTTGACCAATGTACTAGTCTTTGAACTACATCATGTTAGAATGAGGCTCCCGTTACATAACCAATTTTCAGAACGAGGCTGCCGTGACAAACTAGTTTTCAGAACAATGTAAATAATACACATGTGTAACTATGCGATTCGAAGAGCGTAGGACTTCAGATAAGCAACTCTATGGTCAGCAGCTTACGAACTTGGCTACTGAGTGTGCTAGATGGGTCTTAGCGTTAGTGTTGCTAAAACAAAAGTTATGACTGCAGAGCGGGTCCCGCAGCAATACCAGCGAATGTTTCTTGAGGGAGCTAACTTCAGCTAAGGTAGAGTGGGTGGAGGGCTTTTGCTACTTGACTCACTTGAGACACTGGATTGCAGCTAATGCATCCATCGACAGTGAAGTCCAGGCACGCATTAACCGGGCTTCCCAGTCATGGGGCTGCCTGTTCGGATGTCATGGGTGCAAGCAGTTATCTGGTCGTACCAAATGTAGGTTCTTTGCCGCTGTTGTCATTCTGACTATTCTCTATAGCCGGTTCCAGACACCGTACTGCAAGAGCTGTGGAATCCATTCTATGGAGGACGTAGTGATAAGAGCTCCTGATCGGGCAAATTGAGCTTTCGGCTCTTCACAAGGTTAATAATGATGACGTAACTAACGGTCAAGTTGGGTGTTTAGACGACCGTGATTGGTCAGAGGAAGGTAGGTAGCCTATGCTACTATAATAATCCAGTAAAACCTCTAGGCGTCCTAAGTAGAGATAAATCTATTACTCACAAAATTCACTGAGTCCTGCCTGACCACGTAAAGTCTTCTCCAGATTGGGCGCACTTTTGGACCACCGTGCATCGGCAAAAATTACGGAAGAACGTTGGCGGCGATCTTTCTGGACGGTACTCGGCCCCCACGTCTTTCCCTTGGGATCTACAATATACATATATAGTTATACCACGAGTCAAAAAACCTTACATCGGGATATTTTCTATTATAGCATTGTCAAAATTACTCTTAGATATAGGCCTACTCGTGATATGTGAATTTCTCAAGCAATCACAACTTTAAACAAATTGAAACATTGCATGTGCTTTTGTGGTATATATGGGAGTTGGTATGCACAGTCTAAGGCCTAGTATTCCAGTAATTTCCATGTGTGTAATACTAATATCTCAGGTGAGCCCACCAACACACATCTTTCGGTTCAAGCTCAAAAGAAATGTAGCGAACGCCATAGAGTACCACAGCAATACTGTAGGACTTAAAATGCAAAATAAACCACCCTTCTTTGTAATAAAGCACATTACGTACCATGTCATTCAGTAACTGCCAAGCGTGAAATACGAAGAAGTATATAGAATATGAGAACACGACTATAATACATCTTTTTGTCATTATTGCCTCAAATATAAATTCGAATCAAATGATGAAGATGGGATACCTAGATCCCTAATATAGCCTACCCTATACAACACCCAAGTGACAGCCCGCAGTATGGGCTTTTGACAGAGGGGAGTGTTGGGGAGAGGGTTGGTCAGGACTGCCAGCTGATGAAAGAGAAGCCTACGGATCGGTCTAATTCATATCCCTCGACATCCATACTACTGTATATTGCCGTTAACTATTGGTATAATATACACTATACAACACTCACAAGCGACAGCACGTAGTATGGGTTTCTGACAAACGGAAGTGTTAGGAGTGTTGGGTTGGTCAGGACTGTCGGCCTGATTCATATCCCTCGACATCCATACTACCTACTGTCTATTGCCATTAACTATTGGTATAATATACAGTATACACCACTCACAAGCGACAGCACGTAGAATGGGCTTCTGACAGAGGGGAGTGTTGGGTTGGTCAGGACTGCTGATGATGTCGATACCAACATACATTACACAATCTAATATAAGTTCTGTGATGCCTATAGCACAAGCGACAGCTCGCAGTATAGGCTTTTGACAGCTGGTGGCTTGGTCAGGGCTGCCAGCTGTGAACCACTGGTATGATATCCATTGGTATGGTATACAGTATACAGCACTCACAAGCGACAGCACGTAGTATGGGCTTTTGACAGAGAGGAGTGTTGTGGGTGGTGGTTGGTCAGGACTGCCAGCTGATGATGTCGATACCAACATGCATTACACAATCTAATACAACACAGAATATCAAGGGTCTCGGTGGCCGAATGATCTAAAGCGCTGGTATGCCGATCTATAGATCCTAGCCGGCAGCCGTGGGTTCAATCCCCACATGTGCCGTCAATTTTTACCCAGAAATTAGGTAGACTGCTCCACGCACCAGCCACATGAGAAAGTCGGAAAGTACCCTGCAATAGACTAGTGTCCTATCCAGTGGGTGTAGTTTCGACTACGCTCATCCGCTTAGCACTACAGAAACAGGGTTAAGCTCCTGATCTATGGGCCACTCTGGCTCTGAAGGATTTACTTTTTTACGGCGTATCTAACTTGCTACGACACGTGTCATTAGTTACCCACCAGTGCATTGTCACGTGATACACTCTCGATCTGCTCCTGATGCACCTTCTTCAACGTCTCGGCCTGAGCCTCCTGTCATCTTATCAGTTATTTAATTAGCTAGGACACGTGACATTATTTACCCACCAGTGCATTGTCACGAGACACGCTCTATATCTGCTCCATGTGCACATTTTCAATATCTCAGCTTGTGACTGTCCAATCAATCATCTAATTAGCTAGGACTAGAGAATTATCGCTGTTCAGATGAAGGATAAATTGTATGCCTCACAGGATGACCTGGGATCGGGCGGTGAGATTGGACTTGCAGAGAAGAGAAAAGGTACAGTATGAGTCGCGATCTTGCTTTAGACCGTAATGCATGGAGGGTTGCTATAATGTAAACCCGGCTAACACATGCAAGCATGTAAAATGGCCGTTAAAATGTTTGATGATGATGATGGTGTGACATTAGTTACTATACCCACCAGTGCATTGTCACGTGACACACTCTCGATCTGTTCTTGATGCACCTTCTTCAACGTCTCGGCCTGAGCCTCCTGTCATCTTATCAGTTATCTAATTAGCTACGACACGTCACATTAGTTACCCACCAGTGCTTTGTCACGTGACACACTCTCGATCTGCTCCTGATGCACCTTCTTCAACGTCTCGGCCTGAGCTTCCTGTCATCTCATCAGTTATCTAATTCTGTACGACACGTGACATTAGTTACTATACCCACCAGTGCATTGTCACATGACACACTCTCGATCTCTTTTATCTAATTCGCTATGACACGTGACATTAGTTACCAACCACTACAGCGTATCTTAGGGTCTCAGTGGCCTAAGGCGCTGGTATGCCGATAAACTGATTTATACATCCTAAGCAGCAGCTGTGGGTTCGATCCCCACATGTGCCGTTGATTTTTACAGAGAAAATTTGGTAGACTTTGCTCCGCGCACAAGCCACGTGAGAAAGTCAGAAAGTAACCTGCGATAGACTAGTGTCCTATCCAGTGGGTGTAGTAGTGTCGACTACGCTGATCCGCTTAGCACTACAGAAACAGGGTTAAGCTCCTGATCTATGGGCCACTCTGGCTCTGAAGGATTTACTTTTTTA
>WNLI01197182.1:0-20563 GCA_025802215.1 Wirenia argentea | reverse complement strand
TACGTCAACGAGTATGCTGATTGCACTGTATCACTGTTTAATGCTTTGACCCTGGCAATCGTTTATGTACTCATAAATGCGTCTATACTTAATTTTATTTAGAGAGGTTGTGGGTTTGAATCCTGCAATAATATGTAAATGGTAAGTTGCGATATACGTAGGTCAAAGGCAAAATAGACAGACAAACTTAGCCTATCGTATATAGATAATAGATATGGACATAATATTTATAATATTTGTATATGAATACCTATATTTTTTCAGACAGTTGTAAGTTCATGCACGATAGGGGAGACTACAAACATGGATGGCAGTTGGAGCGGGAAATGGAAGAGGGGAAGTACGGCAAAAGCGGCAAGTTTTTTATTTACATATTACATTATTTAGTAATCACATTATCTTAAAAATGAGCATAATAATTTGTTTTGCTATGAAAAATGTAAATAAGCAATTAAAATAATTTACTGTCGCACAATCACAGTATCTAGTTGTCCGGGATAATAACTATTTCTGCTTGCTGTAAAGCGGACATCGTTTTAAGGCTTGCTTGCTTGCATGCTATGACCCTCTGTGTGCCCAGATGACTTTTTAAGTCGAGCCTCTTGTTAACTAACTAAGCCTATCTATTTTTATGGCTTGCACATTTCATTGATTTAAATTGAGATATCTGCATGATCTAACTTGTAATACACAGTGGCGGACTAACTTGCTGCGAGGCCCTAGCCTAGGCCTGGGTCTATAAGGGGGGAGAGTCAGAGAGGGGGTTGTACCCTTCTCTCTCAGAACGGGAAGTACAGCAAAATGTTGAATTTTAGATGCCCTGAGGTGCAATCTGAGGCATTCCTAATGTAATTTGAATATCAAAAAAATTACTCACCTCCACCTCATTTGAAGTCCTTTTGCGTGACTTGGCGTGTGTGAAATTTGGACTTTGTAAAGGAGGACATTTTTTAGGGCCTCGTACTTTTCCCAGAATGGTCATAAATTTATTTTTGTTGGACAGAGCGCGAGGCCCTCTCAAGCGCGAGGCTCTCTGAAGCGCGAGGCCATCTTAAGCGCGAGGCCATCTCAAGCGCGAGACCCTAGGCCCTGGCGTAATGTGCCTAGTGGGTAATCCACCCCTGGTAATACATTGTATGACTATGGCGATTGATTGATCATTGATTGATTAATTGATTTATTGATTTTGTTGTATTTGTGTTGTAGATGAGCAGAACTTTGAGATAAGCCGTGACGATGAAGGTTGATTGATTATTGATTGTCTTAGTCTTAATATTAATCGCATTCCTCATTTATGAGTATTATCGCAATGATCTTTGGTGATCTTACAGTGTGCGTAGATAAAAAGTTTGAGTGGTGCAGGAAAGAAAGGATGTGCAAAGAAAAGTTAAAGAGTGCAAAAGGTGGCGCAGTTAAAAACAAGGTGGCATTACTTTGTAAGGAAAACACCTTTGAAGATGCCGTTTTGGAAGGAATCCAAAGATGGCGCAGAGGTAATTGAAGCAGGTATAGCATTCCAAAATAAGGCAGCGGCCGGGAAGAAACTGTTATGGTACGCGTTTACATTGCAGTGTGGTATCAGAAATTGGATATTTGCCCCTCTTGTTGAGTACGGCAGTTGAGTTAGATAAGACGTGGGTATGTCGATTTTCTGATTAACAATTTTGTACAACATTGAGACACGTGATCTGGCTCGACGTTCCTGCCGGCTCTCCCAGCCCAGATTGGAAACAAACCATTTCGGAAACACTGCTTGTCCGACGCCAGTCGTTACACGCGAACCGTGCACACTTATTTTGGACAGCCTCTACTCTAGGCGATTGACATGGACCTGAGTCCGGTGAGTGTGGGGATCCCAGGATGTTGAACCATATTCGAGGATGGGGCGGACAAACGTCTTGTAGCATTGTGATTTGACGGACTGAGGGCATCCCCTAAGATTTCGCTGATACAATGATTGATACAATGATTGATTGATTGTGTATTTGTGTTGTATAACTTTGAGATAAGCAGTGATGATGAGGATTGATTGATTGATTGATCGATTAATTTGTTGGTTGATTGATTGATTGATTGATTGCTTGATTGGTTATGTTGTATTTCCGTTGCAGATGAGCAAAACTATGAGATAAGCAGTGACGATGAGGATTTACCATTCAAATGCTACCTCTGTCGTCAGTCGTTCACGGATCCTGTTGTTACAAAGTAAGTATAATCCTTCTATAACTTTTAATTTTAACACAACCGTTTATCAAAACTTATGATTACTTACTCCTTCTAAGGAGAATATGCACAATCGGTACCCACTTATACAGCTGGGTCAACAGAGGCGGTCACTCACCCGGTCAGGTGAGATGCTTTGCCTAAGGACACAATGTAACAAACAACAAATACATGCTGAACAAAGTACAATCTTCACAAACAGTGCGAAAACTGTACCCGCTGAGCTATAAACGCTCAGAGTAGCAGAGCACAGTTTGGATAAAAGTATCCAGCCTCAAGAATAATTATATCATACACAGTTAAAATTACTATTGCATATTTACCGTGTCCGAAGCCATCTGACAAGTTGCACGCCAATTTTGGGTAGCGGTCGTGGGTAAAAATTTACCACAACCGCTACCGTCCTTGACCTCGGATATCATTCCCATAATTTCCTCACTTTTTACTTGTCGTAAAAGAACAAAACTAGAATAGATGTATACATCCTCTAGAAAAGCGGGGAAGGAGGGAGGGTCAAAACATAGTAATTTTAACTGGTTAGTATAATATAATTATCAATTTTATAAAATTAAAATTGTATAAATTATATCATACACAGTTAAAATTACTATTGCAGAGTAGCACATGGGGAGGTGGCTTCTTATCCCAATGTAAACATAACAAAAGGAAAAAACACACTCACCTATCATGAGGATCCTCATGTCCACCCTGTCCTGTGTCATCCGTCCTCGTAGCACATGGCAGGAGCACAAATGAAGAGTAGGGAGATGGTCCAGCAGCTATGAGATGCGTCCTTTCTCCCTTGACGTACGGTCACGCGCATATATGAGCGAAAACACGCGTAGATCCGTAAGAGGTTTCTTATAGTCATCGCGAAAGAAACCAGACTGCACGGCACTCTCTTGAGGTATGACGAACAAGAGAGCGTAGTGTAATTGTTCCAACAATATGTACAAAACGTCACGAAACGATAACTTTTTGGTTAGATGACGTAATACGAAACAAATGGATAACTTGACATCCGACAGGATGGAGGAATACATCCCCCCCCCCTCTTTTTGTAAGAATATCCATTATTGGAAAAGTCTAAATTTACAGATCACTGTACATGTACCTCACTAATCTAGTATGCACACATCGGTTCTAGATTAGTAGACACAACCAAGTATATATATACAATATATGACACTCAATACGTGCTTGCCGGTTGTCTCGGCGTATGCACAAAATGAAACTTTAAATTTATACATGATAAAAGACAAATTTAAAAAATGGAAAACACACAAAAAAATTTAAGGATTGTTACCAGGTATGACAGGGCGTAGTACCTTAAGCGCGCCTTGACATGCCGTCATGTCCCTCAGATAATACTTTGAAAAGGTATTATCTGATCTCCAATAACACGCATTCATCACTGCCTCTACAGAACCAGTCATCAGGTATAACTGTGAGGCAGCGAGAGCACGAACCTCATGCGCAGTCACCTTAGTGTCTGTGAGGTCCGACTCGTTGCTTTCCGCATAAGCAAGCTTGATTGCGGATTTAACCCAACGAGCAACAGTTTGTGTAGTTATCTCCTTGGTATATGACTCTCTAACCGAAATGAATAACTTACGCCTAAGCTTACGATCCGGTTTAGTACGAGACATGTAATACTTAAGAGCCCGCAATGGACATAAATATCTACCATATGGCTCTTGAGGATCTGGTTGTAATTTCCGAATCCAGTAGCCTCGCCTGGATGAAGAATCAGATTTTTGATTTTTTGCTAAAAAATCAAAATGAGTACTAATCCAAGCTTTAGAGTTATCTGTACTAAAAGCGACGGTGTTTATATCAAGTGCATTCAATTCACTTACCCTAGCTCCAGTAGCAAGGGCTAGGAGGAATGCTGTTTTAATTGTTAGATGCCACCTTGATATAATCGACATGGGCTCGAAAGGAGGTCGAGCTAATGATCGAAGAACAAGGACTAAGTTCCATTTAGGGATCAAAGATGGAACACGTGCATGTGATTCCTTGAAATTTTTTATGAGAGCACTGATATAGACATCGTCACTTATATTAGGGCCACCACAAAACCTATAGTAACTACTGATGGCAGACCTATAGCCCTCAATAGTCCTGGGAGCAACTTTCCTTATGTCAAACAAATATATGAGGAAATCAGCTAGCTGTGGTATAGTGGCTTGGAAGGGATCGCAACCCCGTCCAAGACACCAATCGTGGAAAATCTTCCACTTAGAACTGTAGAGCCGATTTGTTGATTGGCGAACAGATCTAGCGATTCTAGACGCAGCCTCTGCAGAAAATCCCTGTGCAGAGAGGCGTTCGCTGACACTCTCCACGCGTGGAGGTGGAGGTGAGGCAACCCGTGGTGCCGCAATCTCCCCCTCTGCTGGTGGAGTAGGTCTGGTCTCATTGGCAGTTCCCTCGGTGTGTCTATCAACAGAGACAACAGTGTGGGAAACCACGGTCTGCTCGGCCAGCATGGTGCTATCAGAGTGATTATGCAATTGCTGTGCAGAATCTTCTCCAGCACTGACGGTATCAATACGAATGGGGGAAATGCATACGCATCGATCCTTTCCCAAGACATTGACATTGCGTCCGTTGCCAGGGCTTGAACATCTGGCACACGGGATACATAGTTCTGACAGAGGGCGTTGTATTTTGTCGCAAACAAATCCATGTGTGGGCTTCCCCAGATTCGAGATATCTGGTGAAACACCCTCACATTTAGTTGCCACTCTGTCGGACCGACCGATGACAGTCTGGAAAGACTGTCCGCGACACAATTCAAATGACCCGGAATGTGACGGGCTTGAATTTGAATTTGTCGAGTACTGCACCACATGAGAAGCTGCCATGTCAGCGACATCAGCGTCCTTGAGTGGGTGCCGCCGCATTTGTTGATATATGACACCACAGTCGTGTTGTCTGTTGATATCAACAAACGCTCCTGAACCACGCTCTGTTCCCATTGCTGTAGGGCCTTTATGACAGCCAACATCTCCAGGGCATTGATGTGGAGATGAGACTCGTCTACCGACCAAACACCTGCTGCGCTCAAGCCCATCCCGTGCGCTCCCCAGCCGTCCAGGGAGGCATCGGTGAAAATCTCCATCGAAGGTACAAATATCTTCGTGGAGTGGCCGCAGAGGATCTTGTCTGGTTGACGCCACCACTGAATCCTTCTTCTTACGACAGAAGGATTGGGGATCACTTGATCCAGATTTGACCTGTCTAACCAGTACTGGTTTACATGCCACTGGATCAGACGCGCCATGAGGCGCCCTAGGGGAACAGTGTCCTGCATAGACGTCATTAGACCAAGCATGCTTGCCCATTGACGTGCAGGCAGATGCGGGCTGGTCAGAAATGGTTCTGAAACCACTAGCCATTTTTCCCATCTCTGTTGTGATGGGGAAAAAATTTCCTGCATAGTGTTGAAGTGTGTTCCCAGGAACACAAAATCTTGACCCTGACAGAGTCGAGATTTCTCTAGATTTATGCGTAACCCCAGAGTGTGTGCCAACGACAACACTCTGTGGGTGTGATCTTCCAGAATCTCTGGAGATTGAGCGCGCAGGAGCCAATCGTCTAAATAACAGTGGATCATGACACCCTGACTTCGCAGGTATGACATCATCGCTGTCATGACTCGGGTGAACGCCCACGGCGCAGGTGCGAGTCCAAACGCGAGCGCGCGGAACTGGAACACCTTGCCTCGATGCACAAACCGAAGATACTTCCGCTGTGAGGGATGTATCGGTATGTGGAGGTACGCATCGCGCAGATCGATCGATACTGTCCAATCGGACAGTTGAATCGCCTTTGCTATTGACATCACAGTTTCCATCCGAAAATGTGGTGGCTGTGTGTGATGATTTACAGACCGGAGGTCTATAATGAGTCGCAGGTCGTCCGAGCCCACTTTCGGGATTACAAAAATCCGGGAGTAGTGGGCCGGTTGGTAAGGAGGGTAAACCTCCTCTACTGCTCCTTTCAAGAGAAGGTTTTGCACTTCCCTTGCTAAAGCTATCGAGTGGTTTTGGGAAACTACCTGGGATGGTGGGGGTACCTTGAACAATGGTGGAGGAGTAACAAAATTTATTTTTAATCCCCGACGCAATGTCTCGACCACCCATGGCTCCGCATCTATCTCTTGCCATTTCTCCCAATACTGGAATAGGCAAGCCCCTACAGGAGTAAGATTTATGTCCCCTTGTTGTGATACACCCACCACCCCGGTCCCGGTCATACCTGGTAACGGAACTGGGGATTGGTTTAGTATCTGAAATTTTTGAAGTTTTTGGGGGGCTGGTTAGAATTATTCTTGCCATATCTAACCTGCCTACGATCACCAGTCACCGTCTGAATCATACGCGGTGGCTGATTATTACGAGGGGTGACAGGGGGACGAGATGTAAGCACTGGCTTGGTCTTTTTTGGTGCCGAGGGAGCTGGCATGTTATCAGACTGACCACGCTTCCTTTGGCGTGATTTAGAATTAGAGGCTGATGGAGTGCTAGCATTTTGCTTTCCATTGTAAAGGCTAGCATCCCGCGCTCTTTTGTTCATAACTTCGATTGCGTCACTCACACAATCATTGAAAAGGAGACGTGGAGTGACTGGTTGTGCCAAGAGGTGTTTCCTCTCTGACATCGGTAGGAATTCACCTACTTGAACTAGGTGAGCCTGCCTACGATGTACCACATTAGTGGTCTGATTGTGCACAATCCATCCGGTAGCATGCTCATTTGCGATTGTAGCAGAAATGAGTAGCTCAGACATATTGGAGGCTATACTAGCTATTTCTGGGTCAACGACTTGACCGATTGCCCCAGATTCATCCTCCGTTCGCACTACTGCAAAGTCATTGAGTTGGCCTGTTAGCTTGGCAACACCGCTTAAGAACCAACGCTGATATGACAAGGCAGAGAGGGCCATCTTACCATGTTGGTCACTATCAACCATAACAGACATGGGCATGGTAATGGTTGTAGGTGCACTGGTAAAAGACAACTGTTCCTCGAAATTGGGATCCAATTTTGGAGGGAGGAGGGAAAAGCTCTCATCACTAGATGGAATAGGATAGAACTTTCCCTTGCGCCGCATATACTCGGGCATCTTAACCGTTAGATTATCCGACATGTAAGGTAACGATTTTGGGACCTCCTCGCCGGACCACTTAGAGCCAGTAAAGCACTGCTGCTGGTACTTTAGGGCCTTTTTAAGTTCCGGGGTGACGGGCAAAATTATGGGTGTCTCGGATGCATATTGTCGAGACAACTCACTAATTTCCTCCGACTGGGGCTCAACAACCTTCTCCAAGTCTGTCCCTAAGACTGATTGTAGTAGGGACAGTCGAGAGCGGTATGTCTGATTGGCCGTTAGTATGGGAGGACCTGTTACTGGAACACTACTGGTGCTTCTGTGAGACCTAGTAGTGTTAACGGTAACATTACTCGCTACAGAGTCAACGTCTGATTCATCCGACATAGGATGCAGCATGACGCACTCCGTCTGAGCTTGATAGGTCCTCGGAGGTGGTCGTTCATTTACCAGTATAGGAACATTTCGAATATCTGGTAAATGTTCGAGTCCAACCTCAACCTGTCCCTGATCGCAAATTCCGGTTTGGTCTAATCCCGGAACTAGCGAAAGGGGTAGGTACGGGGGCTCGTTAGCACCGATGCCTAGTGTAGGGGGATCGGTGTAACTCTGCCCAACAGTGACACTAGAGTCGGAAAAATGTTGATAATTTTCCGTCAAAAGGTCACCAGATGTGACGGTATGGGGGATTTGTCGTCTCGGTACAAGCCTAGGATCGGTCGGTTGTCTCGACCTACCTAGGCCTACCTTCGCCCTTACCTCATCCATTAAAAACTGTCGGTTTTAAACACTTAAAGTCGAAAACTTTGGTTGAAATCGCGAAATTTTCTAGAAAATTCTAAGTCAAAATGGCGATCGGCGTTCCGTTGTCGTCGGTGACAAGTAAAAAAGTGAGGGAATTATGGGAATGATATCCGAGGTCAAGGACGGTAGCGGTGGTGGTAAATTTTTACCCACGACCGCTACCCAAAATCGGCGTGCAACTTGTCAGATGGCTTCGGACACGGTAAATATGCAATAGTAATTTTAACTGTGTATGATATAATTAGCCATGCATAATAATTATCATGATTAATGATTATATATTGTAAAGGGATCATAGTATGATGCCTTGCTCACCGCTATCCTCACATAGCCATGGTGTAAGACTGATATTTGGTAGATCAAGAGACCTGAAAATGCGGCATATAAATGTCACACTTTACTGACTTTACAGTTAGTTTACTTTACCCATGTAAGAAAGTTGGAAAGTGACCTGCTATAGAGTTGTGTCCTGTCCAGGCGATGCAGTGTGGCTTCGGCTGCATACATTGCATTATTCCACATTGCACTACGAACTACGGGATAAGCTCCGGATTCAATTAGCCATTTTGGAAGCTATGAATGAATTACTTTTTATATGCTAATAATCAGCTAATTCAATACAAATTATGTGATCACTGTTATTGCTAAACAATATTCTATGTAGATATAGATGTATATCGCCACTGTCGAGTCAAACTGTCATATTTTTGAGCAAAATGACATTTTACCACAAAATTGTTCATCGCGAGCTGGTTCATGTTCTGTCAAAGAGAGATAATTCCTCAATACAGCCAATCGTAATTGTCTTAACTCCTTGATTGCCAAAGACATATATCAACACGTCATGAGAAGATGGAATTAATTATCCTGGCAGTCAAAGAGTTATGATACATTTCGGGCAGAAAATCAACATTTCGGGATGAAAAATCCGCCACTTTGTCGCTATTACGAGCTTTCGGAATGAAAAATCTGTCATTTTATCTGAAGATACGAGCAATCGACTCTGAAAAGATGGTAACTTTCCACACATTCAAGCACTGTGGTAAGAACTAAGAACATCACCAGTGGGTTGAAGTTTTATGGCTATAAATGCCCATTTGTATCTGCATTTTTCAGTAACTAGCGGTAGCCTACTGTACTTTTTTGTGTTTTCTGGAAATGGCAAAAATTTAGATCCGACATTTTGATCGGACAGTGACGATATATAGTAGGTGCCATAAAAAACCTTAAATTTGGATATTTTCCATTAGAGCGTTGTCAAAATTACTGTTAGATATTATGGTCATAATATCTGCATTTTTCAAGCGATCATAAGTTATTGCATACCATTGGAAATAGGAATTAATTTTCTTTCTGGCCAAATGCGAATTGAAAGGCTGAATACATTTCCTTTTATGCTGTACCCAAAATTTTAATATCCGCATCCGAATAACAGACATCATCATTCACATAAATATGCATTTTTACGCGCTAAAGAACGAAAAAATTGATGTTTGCGTAAACCGTAACATTTTTATTCAGAAGCGTACATAAGAATTTCGCATACAACCAGAAAGACAATTTATTCCTCTTTCCAACAGTATAAGATAACTTATGATCGCTTGAGAAATGCATATATTACGAACATATATCTAACAGTAATTTTGACAACTTTATACTGTAATGTAAAATGTAAGGTTTTTTATGGCACCTAGTATAGTTGTGTAGATAAACTAGCAACATACCCATAGGCTTGTCCTTAGAGTCCGATGTGAACCTACAAATAATGCTGTCATCGGCCGTCGACCACATCTTGAACTGAAAGCAGTTACATCCTCACAAATTTCAAGAAGGCTGCATGTCCAAAAATCCATTTTTTGGTGCTATCTACTAGTAAATGCATTAATATTCAAGTAATGTTCAAGGTCATTCAAAGTCGGTACTTGTTCGGTCAGTTTATACTGAACAATCTGATATGCATTCAAATGTCCTTAGGTATGTTACGAAATTTTGAAAACATGATAGGGTCAATACTACTGTTATACCAGCTTAATACTTTATTATGAAATCGGCCATTGTGTTGGCCATCTTGATTTTTTCTTTTTACCATAATATCTGAAAAATATGTGATACAAAATTATTTCCAAGTCACGGTTGCATCTTGTAGATAATGAAGCTTGTACACTCTCAATGACAACTGTTATTATCATTCCACCAAATAGTCAAACTTTTTTGTACAAAACAGCATAAATTGATGATCAGAAAGTTTACTTCGTGGACTGTAGCCCGGAAGTCGGTCTTGTTGTTAATGCTGTGGGATTACATCGGAGCACTTCCTGTAAATAGGAAGTAACCCTAACTTTATGAAGGATGGTTGGGAGAGTAGGCCAGATCAAATGTTAGGCCTACTCCTGTTACGTGTCTTTGATTGATTAATATATAGAGTATGTATATTTATGTCGGTCCTACATCACATGCAGTTACTGTAGTTATAGGCTATGCATGGAATTAATGCGAATAAATATTGTCATATCCTACTTTTTACGGGCCAAAATAGCAAATGCTGGAGAGAGGGTTTAGCATTAGTCGGATTGGAATATATATACATTGTAAAGGGATCAATAGTTCGTGCGAAGCCCTGCTCGTGTCTACCCTCGCACGGTCACCAAATGTAAGACCGACATTTGGCGGATCGTGAGGTCCAAAAATGCGGCATATAAATGTCACACTTGTTTTAGCATTCAGATTTTGACCCCTACAACATGACATTTCCTATTATGCAAAATTTAATAAACAAGCAGCCTCTAAAAGAGGCTTTAATAGCTCCCGCGGATTTCAAATAATTACATCATTATGGACCTCGTGCACGCACTTTTATAATGCTGGTACGCAATAAAGGCTATGCCAAGTTTTATTTGCACAACTATTTAGACACGGTCTACATATCTAAATAGATATAATGCAAGTAAAACCTCGCATGAGATCCATAACGGTTTAACTATTTGAAACCCGCGAGCGATGCAAGCCTCTTTTAGAGGCTGCTTGCTCTGTCTATAGTATACATGCTAAAGTGCCTTATATATCCTAACAAACAGAGATATTCATCGTGTTTTCAAATTCAAGGTAGGTCTATGTGGATTATATATCTAGCATATTGATTAAGTAGCCTATTGAATATAATATTGTGGCTAATAGCGCACTAAGCGCACGTAATAGCCTACTACTCTGATCTATGCGCGCAGCGATTGGCCAATGGTCAGCTCAGACACTGCCCATTAGCCGGTGCGATACCACTGAGCTGACTGTGTGTATATTGTAAGATAACGCCCACCGTTAGTCCAAAAAATACGTATATAGCCTATGCCTATGTATGGTATGAGAGCATTTTGAGGCCCCTTTGCCCTCTTTGTTTACATAGTAATGTCACTGTACATATATTATAGGCCTACACGTGGCTTTTACAGTATAACATGTGTAAATATTGTTGAAATATGTCCATAAATGGATGAGAAATGCTCCGGAAACTCCCTGATGACCTATATATCCCATTCACATATTATGACCTGCTTGTTACCTACATATTATTTCACCTACACTGCACTGTGTACTCGTAGTGGTATCCATCATTAGTATAGCCTACACCATTTGTTATAATATCATCATTATCATGGTATTGTATGTACATAGTAATTTAGTAAATGATATAAAACGGGAAATCCCACATTATGAGATTTCTGACGCATATTTGGACATCCTACGATCTGTATATTTGACCTAGAAAAAATCTGGAATATGATTCATTCAAGTAGACCATAGACTCTAGCTATACGTGATGTCTGAATATTATCAAAATCGGTCTATAAACGGCTGACAAAAAATTAAATATAGGCCTACAGCATTATCCCCAGTATGACGGATGTTAATTTGAATTTTGCATCAGCAACTATACTGCACTGATTTGTAGGCTATTTCTGTGTTATGGTTGTATAGTTGTGTATTACAGTATCTTTCCTATCTATGCTGGTTCAATTATAAATTGAAGTCGAATTTCATTTGCCTATGATTTACAGACGAAAGGAAATTGCGCATTTAGTGCACACCAGGTAAAAAAATACCGATGGATAGTGTAAGCGTACGGCGCTTTTGTGATGGGCAGCGCCTTTAACCCGTTCAGTGCGCACCACATTAACACTGTGTGGACCTGACGGCGCTGTCCGTCAGAAAACGCGATGTATGTATGAACTGCGCACGCACTTGTTCATAGCATACCTAATGTCCAAATCGTGTGCCGCACACAGAAGATCAAGTTACTGTTCCCTCAACCTTTTATAGCCTACCATACCATTTATACTGTATTCTACTATCAATAAACTCTTACCTGAGTACTACACAGCCATTCTTGCACTTCATTTTTCCTCTGTGGAAGGCACCTATGCGCTGTCGGTAGGATTGTAGATCCACTCCCATTCTGAAATGGGTTGTGAAATATGTATAATAAACATGTTATTATAAATATTATTATTATTATATTATACACAAATTTCTTTACATGTGTGACAATTATTATAAATTAAGACTTAGGCTAATATGGGCCTATTAAAGAGTATAATGGTAATGTTGTATTTATTATGGTTGTGAACTCCTAGACAAGGCATCTTCCATTCGATTTCCAATGCAGAAATGAATACTGGTTTAGTAAATTTATAAAGACTACACTGTACAGTATAGCAGCTATAATGGCGCACATGGATGACTACAACCACATATATTGTAGTGGTATATACGAGAGGACACAGTGTTCAAACCATGGGTGTATATGATTTACCCTCATAGGGTTACTGCTCGCTATAGTCTAACGATCACGTGATGGCCACTGGTATTCAATCCATGGTCCACATAAACAGAAACTTCTGCCGTGCCGACTGCCGACCACACCAGGAACCCACATTAGCCTATAGCCGCCATTACAATGAAGTCTATTAAATTCATAGTGTAGGCTGTCCTCGAGCATACCTAGGGCATATACCCATTACGATAACATAGTCTATCCTATACCGATAGTAAGTCTAATAACACAAACCTTCACACGATAACGATAACGACGAAAGTTAAGAACGAAAATCAGCCAACAATTCAACAAAAGTTTTGTAGAATTATGGCCGACAAACTCGCATGCGCTCTATATATACCCCGCAAAATGCGCTCACTAAGCACGTGTTGCGTCTGATTGTAGCAGCTGAACATTATTTTAAGCATGATTTTTAGCACTAAACTCAGAGTGACATCCTAAGTAATACTGTAATCAGTAAAATAGTAGTGGTGGCATTTGGGTTTTTTTCTGGGTGGGGGATCTTATTGGTCATATGGACATCATTCGAAGGTATAGTGATGTGTACGAGGGGATACAAGGTCATGAATATTTCCACCACCTGATTACACCCCTGTCCTGGTCGACAGATACGCCCATGTACAACATAATACAACGCTACACTCACAAATCAAAATGTATGATAGGCCTACAGTGACTTTTCGCGCCAAAAATATAAACGATATGGTTGGTTCAGCTATTGGCATACTACTAGGCTACTACAAGTTGGTTGATTTTGTAGTATCATGATAGCATCCATGACATGCATTACCAAGACTGGTCACTTGTGGTTGCGGTGGCCGAGTGGTTAGAGACGCTGGCATCGATAACGGACACATAACGTCGACGTGGGTTCGACCCCGGCCCGCGCCGGCGTACATTAGTACATTAGTTTGCCAATTTGCCATACCAAACTGTATTTAACTCTACTATGACATTACGTTGTGTATTCCGGGCTAAAAGGTTTTTTTTGCATGCTTTAAATAGTAGCTTATAATATTGATGTTGTCGACATCGAATGTAAAAGATATAGGCTAATATCTAGCACCACCACCATCTCATTAGACTCATACTCATCACGCATCATCATTTTTTGTAAGTTGTGTGATCTCAACTCAGCTAATCACCCATCATCACCACCACTACTACCACCATCATTATCATCATCGACATCATCACCACCACCACGACACCACCATCATCATTCATTCATTCATTCATTCATTCATCATCATCATCATCATCGATCATCATCATCATCATCGATCATCATTTTCGATCATCGTTATCATCATCGACATCATCTCCATCACCAAGTCACCACCACCACCACCATCATCATCATCATCGTCACCACTACCATCATCATTCAATATTCATCATTATTCATCATCATCGTCATCGTCATCGCCATCATCATCATCATCATCACCATCACCATCACCACCACCACCATCACCATCATCATCATTTTCGATCATTTTGGTTTGTAAGTTGTGATTATTGTATTGATATCAAAATGTATAACCCAATAATATAGTTTGGGGTCGGATATTTATGTTGAAGAGATATAATAGTATGCAATATATATATATATATTATTGTGAGAGCAATAAGATCATGGTGCTGTGGCTGATGCAGTCAGTTATTATTACTATGCACCTTCGCAAGTCTTGATACAAAGCTTCACATTTCGCCAACGTTCGTCAGTATTTTGCAATACTTGTGCCATTCAGTCATTCAGTGTAGTTCAGTTCCTGTCACGCTCATCATTTTTGATCAATGAAGGACGATGATGCTGAAGCTCAATAGATACACAACGTTGAATGGTGGTTGATATATCGTTGAAAAGGTAATGGCATAAACTTTTCGTATGAGTTGTAACCAAATGACAAATTTGCGTTGCTAAAGAGCTTAGTTGGTCTGATTAGATCACTATAATTCGTAGTTATAATTCGCGCACTAGACGCAACGGTGCGTCCAAACGCTATACGCTCGCTCAGTAAAACACTTAAACCAGAATTGCAGTGGAAATCAAAGTTTGATGCGGTGAAGTGCTTCATAATACGGCATTCTTGTCTGATAATGTTTGCCGACCCCAAAAGCAAATTATTGTTAATTACCACTACGCCCATAACGGCGTCATTATTAGATGAAATTCGTAAAAAAAATCAGATTCTAACAACGTCACATTATTGATAAATTGTGATCGCTGCCATCTTGGTTTAAGAATCGCAACAAAACCCCTGTGAGGAGATTTGGGTTATAGACGACGCGGCGGCCATTTCCCGGAAAGCGATTTTAAAAGACAGGTGACATGGTGAGGTAGGCTCTTTCCATATAGCTACAAAATGGTAATAATATTATATATTCGTTTCCTGTACATATTGATATTCCTGTAAATAGACTACACCACGTTCCTGCCCACGTGCACAAGCACCAACAAATAGCCGAGCAATTCAGAATCAACTTTGCATTGCAGCATTCAACTTCAACGTGTAACTCGACAGCGCCTTGCAAGTTCATGTTGCAGCATCATCATGAGCATGATTGTACGTTATTCAAGTTGAGCCTAAGCTTTAGTTTAGGTCTATGTAACAACTAACTAGTAATCTAAATCTTCGTAATGGTAACGGTTACAATGTGCAAAGTCCTAAGACACATGGGTTGGTATGTAGGCCTAATGCCTATGTTTGGAAACAAAGGTGATTAACTTACCTGTAAACGCAAATCACGGTTATCCAGGTGTTTTACAGCAGTATCCGTATCCAGAGAGTAGAAAACTGTGTTTACAAAAGGTAGATAATCCCTTCCAAAATCGCCATGAACTTTCACTTTGCCCGGACACAACTTGCAAAACATGAAAAAACGCGCGCAAATTACAGTTCAAATTGCCCGTTATTTTCGTAGATAACAAAACATGATTTCGTCAATAAATCAAAAGAAATTCTATTGTCACGATTGTTGTCAATTTATCCGATTAATTTGCGCAGTTGTAATGGCGTAATCACTTTGTATAACCGTCAAGTTGTTTTTTGAGTAAACACTATTTCCAACATGGCGTCAACGTGACCGAACTTGGCCTCATTATCGATTCGTGGAATTTGAACAGATTGCCATGGAGACGTCAATCAAACTCGGTGGGCGGGAACGAAAGCGTGTTCCATTGGATTTAAAGGAGTAATTGAAAATAATATTTTGTACATAAAATCGAACTTAAAAGTTATGTTTTTTAGAATACACTCAATTTTATAGATAAAAACATATTACAATACAAAATTATTGACTTTACCTATAAAAATCATGTGAAAAATGTATAATCAAAGTTCCTTTCAAAATTATGCCTGGATAAATTTGGAAAGGTTCAATGGAACTATACAGGTCATGTTTACTAACAAACCAGTTCACTGGGTCATTTCCCACATTTCATTGACCAATCTCTGCAACAGTAAACAAATACACATGTTGAAAATCGTGTGAATCTCATAATTGTATGCAAATTTATGCAAATAAATAATACATATTCATAAATCATTAGAAACAGTACTGTGGGTCTAATGGCTTTTGATCAACCAAATTTCAGTCATATATCATGAGGGGACCACCTAGGGGGTATGACATATTATATCGCTTGGGGCATAATCCAAACTCTCTCGGAATAGTCAATCTCTGTAATCACTCTCTGCAATCGCTCTCGGTAATGGCTCTGAGCAATCGCTCTCCGTAATGGCTCTCACTAATCGCTCTCAGTATTCGCTCTCAGTATAATCGCTCTCAGTATAATCGCTCTCAGTAGCCCTGCAGTATAATCGCTCTCCGTAATGGCTCTCAGTAATCGCTCTCAGTATAATCGCTCTCAGTATAATCGCTCTCAGTAATCGCTCTCATGTAATCGCTCTCTGCAATCGCTCTCCGTAATGGCTCTCAGTAATCGCTCTCAGTATAATCGCTCTCAGTAATCATTCTCAGTAATCGATCTCGGTAATCAATCTCAGTATAATTTAATATCGCTCTCAGTAATCGCTCTCAGTAATCGCTCTCCATAATAAGAATGCCATAAATTTTATTGCATGTACTGTATACTGTATTCTCGCTCTCAGTAATCGCTCTCAGTATAATCGCTCTCAGTATAATCGCTCTCAGTAATCATTCTCTGTAATCGATCTCAGTAATCAATCTCAGTATAATTTAATATCGCTCTCAGTAATCGCTCTCAGTAATCATTCTCAGTAATCGCTCTCCATAATAAGAATGCCATAAATTTTATTGCATGTACTGTATACTGTATTCTAATTTCTAAACCAACATTTAGAATAGCCTACAGATTTCTTTCGCCGGTCGATTTCTAACGCCGTCGATTTCCTTCGTCGGTCTATTTCCTTCGACGGTTGATTTCCTTTGTGGGTCGATTTCCTTCGCCGATCGTATTCCTTCGCCAGTCGACTTGTTTCGCAGGTCAATGTCCTTCGTCGGTTGATTTCTTTCGCTGGTCGCTTTCTTTCATTGGTCGATTAGGCCTACTTTCACCGGTCAATTTATTTCGTCGGTTCATTTCTTTCGTCGGTCCATTTCTTTCATCGGCTATATATTTCTTTTGCTGGTCGATTTCTTTCGCCGGTCGATTTCTTTCGCCGGTCGATTTCTTTCGCCGGTCGATTTCTTTCGCCGGTCAATTTGTGGGTGTAAAACACTGTATTGTTTTGTTCTCTGTGGTATCCTTAGGCAAGGGATCTCACATGACCACATCTGTTGACCCAGCTGTAGTTAGATGTGGTGGGTAGTGATTGTACATATTCTTCTTTGATGGAGTAGGTATTGGTTAGGAGTAAGGCTATGCATACAGTCAACTTGAGTATTGTAAACCAACATTATTTTCACATATATTTTCACCGAAAATGCATTATAGAAATGGGATGCTTTTTATATTATGCAGTAAAACAATTTACAATGTTATGCATTATGCAATATTATAATAATTCAATATTAGGCCTAGAATTTTATAATCACACTTTAAAAACTAATATAGTTTCAATATAAATATTTTATTAAAAAATATATCATAAAAAAACTACCCTATAAAAATGATGTTGGGAGTTGATACTACGTTGATAAACATAAAAACGAGATGTAAATTATTATTTACATTTTGATTTTTCATAATTTTACAATTTCTACATATTAAATAAATATAGTATAATATAAACACATTACTGAGCATAAAATTAAACATCATCTTTTATATGCCTTTTAGACGAAAGTTTTTGAACTGGCACGGCATGCCTGAATTAGCTCATGTAAAATGGGTATTAGTTATCACATACAGTATACCTGGACGGAATTAACATTAGTATTACTTTCTCCCGTGCACATATATTATACTCGTATTGTTTCCGACACAGCCTCAATGAACCACTAATAAGCTACTGCATAAGCTACACAATCTTTTTGACTGTTGCTCATTCACTAAAATAGTCACAAGGCACCAGCAACAAAATTCTCGCTACATTACAAACCACACAACGGTTGGGGTTGGAGCCTGTCTAGATCGTGCATGGTTAGCTATACAAGTAAATTGAATGTTTCATGACTTGATTTGCGACTATAATTATAATTTACCGTCACACTTCTAATCTTACATGTAACTACAACCACTACTGTAATATTCATTTATTTTGAGGCAGAGGTTGTGAGATTGAAAACATAATATACATTTCTACTTTCCACGAATTCCACCTTTACATGTAACACCACTCGTAATATTATTTCATCACAACTTATGAGTAGTCATCATCAGCAAGCAGCTGTCCGTATTACGTGCTTGCACATGTTACATACACATGTTGGTCATTTTCAGTTCCAATCAAATTCAAATTGAATTAGACCATGGCATTGAGTTCGAGTTTATTATTATTCGCGACATCGCATGGTAAAATGTCTATGAGTTTGAATTCAAGTTTATATTTGCGACATATCGAACGGAAATCGCAGCGTAAAAAGTCATGATGCAAGTTTACAGCTGCCATTACTCATTCTTGGTTCGCATCAAATTGAATTAGACAATGAATTGAATACAAGTTTATAATATTCGCGACATATCAAACGGAAATCGCATGGTAAAATGTCATGAGTTCAAATTCAAGTTTATATTCAAGACATAGGGCCTATTAAATGGAAATTGCAGGGTAAAAAGTCATGATATGAGTTTACAGCTGCCATTACTCATTTTTGGTTCGTATCAAATTCAAATCGAATTAGACAATGAGTTCAAATTTTAATTTATATCATATTGAATGGAAATCACATTGTAAAATGTCCATGTGTTCGAATTCAAGTTTATATTCACGACGTATCGAACAGATATCGCAGGATAAAAAGTCATGATGCGAGTTTACAGCTGCCATTTCTCATTTTTGGTTCGCATCAAATTTAAATCGAATTAGACCACAAGTTTGAATTTGAATTTATATCATATCGAACGGAAATCGCATGGTAAATATCATGATGCGAGTTTACAGCTGCCACTACTCATTTTTGATTCGCATCAAATTCAATTCGAATTTATATCATATCAAATGGAAATCGCAGGGTAAATGTCATGATGCCAGTTTACAGCTGCCGTTGAATCGCGGCCGTTTGTCGAGTTGTTCCTGTTTTGTTAAGCCGGCTTTACCTGCCACGGATGGACTCCTGGAACAGAAGAAAATAAGTTGAAATGCGAATGAAATTAAATATTTAATAATTATATTGCTAAAACATTGTGTGGCCATCCATTCCCACTGAGCAACCTCTCAACCTTCGAACTAAAACTATGATATTTTTCACAATCTTTCTAGATGTATAGGGGCCTACTATGAAAACACATAACATTGACATATTTGTTTGTAATTTTGAATTTCAACAAATTCAATAACGTACAAATTCATAATACAAATATCAAGGGGTATAGAGGCTACAAGAACACTCAGCCGTAGATAAATTTTACCATACACTTCCAAATTCTAACAATTTCCTGATTCTCCATAGAGATCAAGTTTTATGATACTGCCTTGGCCAAGAACAAACGGACAGTTTGGTTTGGGAATTGAACCCACAACATGTCACATCGGCGCAGACAGGGTTCAAATCCACAACGTTCTGTTTACAAAGCATATGCGCTCCTGACAGCTATCCGGCTATCCGTCTATATGTCACCCCCCACCCAAATCAAAATCCCAGTGCTGGCCCGGAGTAGAGATTAATAAATCGCACAAGAAAAGTTGGCGCATAGACTGTTGACGCACGAAAACAGTTGACGTTAGAATATTTGGCACAAGAATAGTTGGCATGAAGAGCAATAATAAATTAGAAAATACTTAGAAAATACTTGTGACTGGCGCTTTGTTCAATAGATTATTATGGGGTTAAATAACTATTGAAAACCACAGCAAATCAAAGTAAGCATAAAATAAAATAAATAAATAAATATGTGCATTTGGTATACCGCACTTTCACGTTTGACCACGTTGCCATGGTACAGGTGTCTCAAATGCGGGTGGATAGCCCGGGAAAAATCCCCGAAAGTAATGGCCTCGA
>WNLI01197181.1:0-53439 GCA_025802215.1 Wirenia argentea | reverse complement strand
TGTCTGTTTTTGTTCTCCCCTTGGTTTTGTGTGTGGTTTTATGGCTTCTGTATGTGCTTGTTTTGCGAGTGTCTCTTCGTGTAGTCTAATGAGATGTCCTACCCAATTTAGTCGTCTTTTTTTTTATTGTGTGTGAGCATGGTTTTTGTTTGGTAGTGTTGTATAGGTCTATGTTGTTTATCTTTGTTTGTGGTTTACGTGATAAAGCACTGAACAAACTTGTTGACCACTTATTGTAGTTCTACTATGGATGGATGGATGCATCGTCTTTCTCTGGACTCTTTCTTGTGCAGAGCCTTCTTGTATAATTCATTGGGTGACTTCGAGTCAAGGTTTAACCTTCTTGCAAAAGAGTTTGAAATATATGGCCATGATCGACATCGTCTATTTTCGGACACTTTTTGTCAGCACTGCTCTATCATGCGCTTCAACTTCTCACTAGTTTTGTGTCGTGTCCATGGGATGTATCATTACATTCTAGCATAATATAATGATCAGTTTTTCATGGACTGGCACTGCTAACGGGTGAATCAGAAATGACATGATGGTACTTTTTCCGGTATAGTTTATGATGGTTTATACTCACACTCGTGAGAAGGCATTGCGTACATTCAAATTTTTTCTGATGTTGGATCGTGTCATTTTCCCTACGTCCATTTTCCCTATTCCATAGGTGTTAGACATGGGGCCTCCGAGAAGGAAATATAAGTGACAAGGCTGAGTTTACAGGCTGGATGCTCTTCATGTCTTCCAACCATATGGATATGGCAAATCAACTTGTATCACCGCCGAGACTGAGTAGACTCTAAACTTGGAATACTTACATAATATGTGTTCATGGCTTCATACATATCTGTCAAATGACTCAAATCATTATTACATACATGCATTCCCACAGATCTTCGAGTGGTGGTATTTCAAGAAGTACGGGACATCGTTCATCGAGCAGGTGTCCTTGAACCACATCTCCCCTCTCCTAGGGAATTCAGATACCACCCCAGAGAGTAACCCCCCTTCCACCACCCCTGGACCCAACCAACAGCAGTCTGTCCCTGGTATGTGAATTTATTACTGTGTGGTGTGAAATTGACTCAATTGTGTCAGAAGTTTCTTAATATTCAATTGTGTTGTGTCACTGGTCCTTGGGAAGCGGGTTGACTGACAGCACGAGTGAGAGCAAACCCCCTTCTAGCACCAATGGATTCACCTCTAACCAACAGTAGTCTGTGCCTGGTATGTGAATTTATTACTGTGTGGTGTCGAGTTGACGCAATTGTCAACGTGTTGTGTGACTTGTGTCACTGATCTTTAGGGGACGGGGAGTGGTGTCGGACAGCACCACTGAGAGCAACCCCCTTTCACCATCAATGGACCCACCTCTAACCACCAGTAGTCTGTGCCTGGTATGTGTATTTATTACTGTGTCAAATTGACTAAATTGTGTCATAAGTTTCTTACTCTTAGTATTCAATTGTGTTCTGTCACTGGTCCTTGGGGAGGGGGGGGGGGGGCTTGACAGGACCAGTGAGAGCAACCCCCCTTCCACCACCCCTGGACCCAACCAACAGCAATCTGTGCCTGGTATGTGAATTTATTACTGCGTGGTGTCGACTGTCGAATTGACTCAATTGTGTTGTGTGACTCATGTCACTGGTCTTTAGGGGACGGGGGAGTGGTGTCGGACAGCACCACTGAGACTGAGAGCAACCCCCCCCCCCCTTCCAACAATGGATCCACTTCTAACCAACATCAGTAGGTTCATTCATTATCGTGTGATGTCAAATTGACTCAATTGTGTTGTGTGACTCATGTCACTGGTCTTTAGGGGACGGGGCGTGATATCGGACAGGACCAGTGAGAGCAACCCCCCTTCTAGCACCACTGGATCCACCTCTAACCAACAGCAGACTGTACCTGGTATGTTCATTAAATATTCTGGTATCACTAGTGTGGTGGAACCACTTCTACGTGCTTCTCAGATGTGTCGGACCGACTGAGACAGCAATCGCAGCACCACTAAGCACAGCATCCAGCATCAACCAGGAAAACCTCTGCCAGGTATGATTGTCGTGTCGTTTAGAATGGATCCATACACCATTTTCAAATCCGGTTGTCAATATCTATTTCAAAGCGAAACAACTGAAAATGGTATTATGGTGTCTGGGTATAGTATGGTGCCTAGGATAGAATCAAATATAATATCAAATACATGATTCTGTAACACATTTTCTGTATATATAGGCCTACATGCGTAACACAATTTCCTCTGATACGCTACAGTTAATTCATGCATGGCTTTGTTGCATGTTAACTTAACATAAAACCAACGCAGATTCCCATTATGCCCTTCTCATATAATCAAAGGTGATTTCCATGGCAAACAGGCAAGGGTATTACCATTTGATATCTCCGTTTGCTGTGTAATGTATCCAGTATTGCCCAGTAATGTGTCTGGTGTATAATCTGTCTAGAAATATCTACCGGAAACCATAGATCTATATATAACATAGATATAATGTCTTATGATATAATAACTCTGAAATTATAGCCGGAAACTCTGTAATCTTTTTTTCCGAAAATGCCAGTGGCAAGAACTGGCAAAGTTCTCTAAATATTATCTTTGTCTGGTATGCCGCGGGTGATGCTAGATCTAATTTTGCGAGACATAAAGGAATTATCACAAACATGCAACGTTCTTGACTGTCTGTAGTCAGACCAAAGATATTCGTGCAAACATCATTAATTTTGCAGATTCATTGAGTAAGATTGAATAGAAAATGGCCCACGCAGCGGATTTTATCCGACCTATCTCTACAATACTAGAATACAAGATTGTATAGTAATTCTGAATATTTGCAGAATGAGTACATTGTACACCATACTCTGTTATGAAAGTAGAACTAAATGTCTTTTAATTATATCCATGATTGACTAATATATGTTTTGATATCTCCCCCATGTGGTTGTTACAGTCGTTGCTGTACTTGACTACCTATATGCAATGTATTGGATTGGGATTCTTAAGTAGTTAATGGTAAAGATTCTTGATACAGGGTAATCACATAATTATATTAGATTGCATTGTGTTGTACAAAAAGAATAACCGAGGTACAAAATGTAACTAAGCTACCAAAAGACACGTAGCATACCCCCACCCAGTAGCCAGCAAGCTGAAACCACCCCTACTAATGACCAAGCCAATACATCGAGCCAAGATTACGGATAATTGTACGCTGACACAGAACACCCAAGATTAGCGGGCCGCCTAATATATCACGTACAGATTACCCCAGATTACCCCAGCGTGTGGTAATGTCTCTTGTAATTCGAACAAAAAGCAGGGGTGGTTGTTGGTTGAATTCTAAGTATGTTGCCCTCCGAGGTTTTTGACATTTTTTCGAATGATATGCATAACATAAACAAGAGGGTAAAATGATTTATAATCATTGGATTGGTGTGTCATGTGCTGTGCCGTGTCATGAGACAACACATCTCACACCCGCTGTTAACTCCTTGATTGCCAAAGACGTGTATATATACATCAAGAGAAGATGCAATTAATTATCCTGGCAGTCAAAGAGTTAAACAGTGGCTATTACAAACAACACAACTTTGGTGATGTTTAGTGTTTACATCACTCAAATTTCAAGACCGTCAAGTTTCTGAGTGAAATAACATAATTTGAATATGACAAAATTTCGAAATATTTAAGAAATCGAGGTTGTACGCATGCTCGAAACTCCTGAGACATTACCGTAATTCAGCACGCCGAGATTACGCTGGGCTAATACAGTCCACCCACTCAGACTTAACACATTGTGTCCGTGTGGGATCAATACTCACACCCATCGACCATCGACCATCACTTGACCTTCTCTGCTATAATGTGTTTACCACTTATCACCCACTTGGGCCACCTCACAGCACACGCTATATTTGTATAGTCATTTCATATGGATGTGGACTGTGAAGGCTGAAGCAACTATGAAAAGTTGGATACATTATCACATATTTTGGCTCCTTGGCAACGTTCATGCTGCATGCTTTTTTTCGTCCCAAATGCGCGAATTTTATTATTTTGTAGCGTAAAATTTGTAATTGGCGCGAACTTTGGCGCTAAAAAATCAACTACTTTTCTCAAATCCTGCAACGCAATTTCACTTTTTTTAAAAGCATCGCAATCACTAATTGGGTGGTTCATCAAAGGGAAATTCCATTTCCTGGTTTTCTCAAACTGTCAAACTTCGTAAACGACGAAAATTTATGAAGCTGACATCGTGATCACTGGTTGACCAATGAAATTTTACTAACCAGGAAGTAAACAAACATTGATAATGTCATTAGCTGAATACATTAGGACTCGGAAATATCTGAGTGAGTTAATAAAATCGACATGTTGCCCTATCATGTTGTTAGTTTATAAACTTACAGATACAGTGTTTTGCCTATATATCTTGCGATGTTGCGCCTCACAGCAGTGCTTGGTCCGATGTGATCTACACGCTCTGGCGTCTATGATAAACTGAGGTGTAAAGATTTGTCGGTGATTAGAGTTTGTTCGGTCTTCGTGACTTTCCAAGACCGTGTTCTTCCCTGATATCTCCTTTAGACTTAGATTTCAAAAGTCCTTTGGCCGAGTCATGGTGATTCGGTATATGGACCGGCAGGCAGAGGGTTTTTTAATATCTGAGTGTATGGCTAGACTATAGACATGTAGGCCATACAGTCTAGGCCTATATTATATGCAAACAGTCGTCAATCTATTCATATTGTTTTTGCCATTAGTGGCGTAGCGGAATGGTGAACACAAACAATTTCCTCTCCCACAAAATCAGTTACATAATTCATACATTTGGCATGATTACTTTTTTTATCTCGTGCCCAGAAAACATTCATTACATAACGCATGCAAGTCATGCATTACGTGATCACTGTTGATTAGGTATCAAATGTGGCATAAACCAGTCTGCTTCTCAAGGGAATTCTATGGGTGCTGACCGTGCTGCCAATAGATAATTTTTTACCCCAATGAATATGCCTTACGTAATGCATGAATTTGGCATGATTATGTCAATTTCACGGTAGAAAGCAATTTGATGCTACCTCGAGCTATATTATGTTACACATTTCTCCCTTCCTACCGGTTTCACCCTGTCAGCTTATGTGCCAAATGATGTTTAAAATTCTGTATTTGGCACTAACAATTTTTTATTTGGCACTACATTTTCTTCGAAATAAAATTTTAAAAGTATACAGTAATACACTTTCTATACAGATTTAGGCATTTGTGGCCATAGATATATTATACATATTATATACTGTATTGTAAGTTTTGGCAGTCTTAACATATCCTGAGGATATTTTTATGTGGAGACGGCATGCGGGACTATTTGGAGGATAGTTTTAACCGCCATTTTAAATTCATCTAGTTACATTGTGTACCATCATCAATTCATCATGTACAGTGTACACACCCCCTCCCATGTCCCTTGATGCATAATTTTGACATAATGAACTTCAATTCACCCAACATCATTAATTCATCAATGTAATCAAACGATTCAAACTACAAAAGTAGAAATATGTACACACACAGCTGCTTCCTTTTATTTTCTAATATACTCCTATCCATATTAATTCAACTATCCAGCATCATGTACAAATACAGGTGATCTAAAATTCTAAGGTTATGTATACAAAATATCCAATTTCATGTAACAAAGAGCTCTAATATAATCATAGGCTACGCTACATTATGCACAGTTTGTACACAGATACAGATATAATTCAGAGACATGCCGTAACCATGGTATTTATGACTAGCTGTCTTTCAGAATACATTCTATTCATATTCAATACAACACTTGACCCTCCATTGATCGGTACACAGTCACATAATCGAGAGGCTCTGGTAATGCATGACTGTGATTCACTCTCAATGGAGACATTAGCAGTAATCCATTACAGTCGACTATGAAAAAACTTCCATTCTTAAATCTGTCAACTACGATTATATGGTATGTTTAACAGGACTGGTGATCTGCATCATCGGCTGATTGTGCTCCACATTCATTACTAGTTTGGTTAGGGACGGTAAGACTGCAATTAGCACATTCAGTGTAGCCATGCCACCAGCCAGTCAAGCTCGATGTATTTTCTCAAAAACATGCAGGCAGATCTGAAACGCCATCCCAATACCTGTTGAATCACAGAGTTGAAGAAATTTAGGAATAGCAGTGAGCTCTGCCTCCCACCAGCCAGGGATGTTTTGTTTTTAAACATTGTTTTAAAACAGTGGTTTGTGATGATATAGTGTCGAGTGACGTTTCGTTTTTCTGTTACAGTATTGCGTAACATTGTATCTTTATGTGCCTCATTTTATATTTGAATTTGTGTACAAAATTCCATTTCTATATATTGTGTTGTTTATGTAAAATAGGGTCTCTTATAATTGGTGTGTTGCTATGTGTAACTAAGGAAGACATACGCGTATGTTATTGTAGATCATGAATGGAGTAATCTATGACTATTGATGTTAAGAATAGCAAGTTATATATCAATCTACTTGATTTCAATCACATAAAACGCTGTTGCTATGAGTCTTAATGTGTTGCTATGGTGGTTGCTATGGGTTGTCATTGAGTATATCAACATTTACCTTCACTTATAATGATATACTATAGTGAGTTTAGTTACTGGATATCTATTATTCATTATGAAAAGCAACAAAAACCTTGTTGCTAGGTGTTGCTAGGAGTATTGCACCTGGTGACCCAGGACGATTTTTTTGATTTGAATGGTCACTGATTCCTGAAACTAGGTGTATTTGCGATTCCGAAACTGTTTTCAAATGTGCATAATATTACTTTGGACCTTTTTTCGCCTTCACCACCAGTGTGCCAGCCATATGCTATAGACAGCACTGCGATGAGGGGCGGCACTATACTTTTGTTGTGGTGGGGACCTGTTTGCATATATTATGGAGGCCACAAAAAGAAGTGGGGACATAATGATAATGATGTGGGGGTAGCTTACCCTAAGAAAAAATCAAACCTTACAAACGATCAGTGATATTAGGCCGTAATCACTTGGACATGCATGCTGCTCTGTGGCAAGATTTCTGTAATTTGGCTTTGAGTATAGGCAGTAGTAGTATACAATGTTAGATTGCATCTCCATTCAGCGAAACCATTCACGATTTATAGTCGCCAATATTTCAGAAAATTGTGACCTTGTCATGGATCTACTGTCTATCCGATTGATGTTTTGTTTGTTCAATGACTAAAACATTGTTCAATGACCAAAATATTCGCAACGATGGCAAGTCACGCAACCCACCGAATGAAAGATTGAAAGTGACGCATTATACTACTAACGCATGAGGATGAAGAAAAGGGACTAGATTATGCCCGTGAAATGAAGAATTACGGCATAGATATAGGATAAGAAGTTTAAATTATAACGTCTTATTGGCCAGTCGACCTTTGTATACGATAGTAGTATAGAATGTCAGTTTTAACCCCCATTCGGAGGCCTCGCACTGTCGGTCCCTTTATGGAAGAGTTAAACTATAGTAGGCCCTATGTGATATTTTGATCCCATTTTCGTTCCATTTAAACACACCACGCTCACTAGCCTTCTGGTTAAACACGGCAACCATTTCCATTGTTTTGATTGTATCGAGTTCTAGAACTTTTTAATGTTTTAATGTGGTATTGTGTATATTATAAGATCTCACGGTATCAATTTTCGATCTATCGTATCAGGAGTGGATCAGAACTGCCATCGGGTTCTGTCATTGCAAAGGATTCCAACTAACACATTATACTACTAACGCATACGACGTTATTTATGCTTCCCATCAATCAACATCGCATGCGTTAGTAGTATCATTTTGCAATCCTCATTCCGCTGGTTATGTGACTTTCCAATTGCGTCACGCTAGCGTCATTGTCACAATTAGACACTGCATTGCGGCATCGTTGTGATGATACTATGTAGGTCAAAACGTATGCTGCTTCTCAATCGTTGACCTATAATATTGTATCGCCACAACGACGCCGCAACGCAGTGCGTAATTACCACAATGAGACTAACGTGATATGTAGTTTTCATAACGAGACTGACATAATTACATATTAACTGCCATGCGGTTAAAGTATTATTATCATTTTACAGGTGGTGTGCATGATTAGAAATGGATACCATCCGGATTGTTGAGTTTATCCCCATCTTTCATGGACTTAAAGTCATCGTATAATGTAAACTTCGTGTAAATGTCTGCCCAACAAAGACATTTTACGAAACGAGCACAAACATCACTTTCAAGACAGTAAAGTTACAAAAATCCTCGCGAATCACGCGTGAACATCACGGACGAAAAGGCTATGCGTACTAATCCACTACAATGACGAGTTTTCTATAGTAGTGCGAGGAATGTACAGTATCTGTACAAACGTGCATGCTGATGCCGCGATATAAATTAATAGAAGAATATAATAGCAATATTATTAACAACATGGATACAGCAATACCACTTAAAGCATTCAATCGATAAGAGGAATACACGAAACTATGGCAATAAAACAACACTTGGGAAACTGCAACGTATGAAGAAGAAAGCACCGTCGATATGACAAAAGTAGTCTGGATGTGTTCAGCCATTCGTGTGTATTGGGTGTATAGCATCTGCGGCAAACGTATCACGCAAACTAAACTAAAATCGATGACCGATGATGGATGTACTTCACCACTAATAAAGTAGTGCATGTCAAGAGTCACAGAAACATGCACACAATCGTCACAAGGCACAACAACTGCAAACGGTAACATGGAAGATACTAGAAAAAAGATAGTGGGTAAACGCGAAAGACCAAAACGACCAGAACCTGTATATAGAGACATCTCGTCAAATGTAATTCTTGGTACTATATCTGTAGGTGAAACACCCCACAGTGAGTATGGTCGAACAGGTGTATATGATACAGACACTGGTAACAAAACGATCTCATACGAAGATACACGGACAGGAAACGACGAAACGAGTCAATACACATCTAGTCTTAAATCGACAGCGTTAATAATGCAAACGGTTTCCTCCGAAGAATATTCGATGGATACATATGATGATGAGTGGGAATCCCCAACATACGATGAAACGGCATCATATACCACCAGTAGTTATAAACAATCACGTGTAGTAATTGCAGGTATGTCATCAGCTACCCAGTTAACAACCCGATTCAAAAACGACATTGACTTCGAAGGATATGTATCACAGACGTTAACTGTTGATCCTACGATTGACGAATCATCGGTATACAAACAATATACAGAGGATGACACTGCGTCACCGCAGAGGACTTCTACTGATTCGAATGAAAGTCCTACATGTAAATCTAATATTTCGCAAGTGGAAAATATATCCAGTACACACCCCTTGGAACACAGTGAGACGTATGGACATGGTACTTCCGAAAGTGAGTACGAACGAACCGGTTACACTGACGGCGATAGCAAACCCATATCATATGGATATACATCGTCGGAAGACAAATCAGTGGATAGATACGGCGACACGGACATGTGGAATACATCAACATACGAAGAAAAAGAAGAAACTAAAATAGACAAGAAATATGACAACAAAGAATCGCGAGTAGTAATCGCAGGTATGTCTTCGGCTACTCAGCTAACAACTAGATTCAAACATGATATTGACTTTGAAAGAAATTTCCCACAACCCCTCAATATTGATCCTACAATCATTGCATCATCGATATACGTATTTTCTGAAGATTACAACAATCCGTTACAAGAAATGTATTCCATAGCTAGTGATGGCAGTCCAATATCGGATGTTTCGGAAGTGGAAAAGACATCAACTACCCATAATCTGGAACATACAAAATCAAATAATGAATTTGTTGCTAGTGATGTGTCAGACAGTGAAACGTCCCGACTAACACAGGAAATAAATAGTTTAAGTTACACAGACGGCGATGAAAAATCTACCTCGTACGGATATACGTCTGACGAAATCTCAGGTGATAAATATGGAGACATGTGGAAGACTCCAACGTACGACGGCGACGAGGAAGAAGAAGATGAAATAGCATCACAGAGTATGTCTAGCTATAAAGAATCTCGCGTGGTAATTGCGGGCATGTCCACGGCTACTCAGTTGACGACCCGATTCAAACGGGATATTGACTTTGAAGGAAATTTAACACATCCGGTTGACCCTACAATCGACGTGTCGTCGATATACGAAGATTCTGCTGAGAGTGATGATAATGAATCACCAGAAAAGTATATGTCTAAAAATGTCTCATCTGAAATTCAGTATGAACGAACAGAATATGTAGCTTATAGTAACAGTGATATTATAACGACGTCATATGGAGATACGCCATTTGAAGAAAACTCAGTAGATAAATATGGAGACATGTGGAAAACCCAAACGTACGAAGAAGAAGAGGAAGAAGAAATAACACAGGAAACTTCTGAATACAAAGAATCTCGTGTCGTAATAGCTGGAATGTCTACAGCTACTCAGTTAACGACCCGATTCAAAAATGATATTGACGACAATTTTACACAACCCTTAAATGTAGACCCTACAATAAACGTGTCGTCGATAGACGAACTTTCTGAAGAGCAGAACGAACATGCGTCGCGACAAACTTATGAGGTGTCTGAAAATTCCTATTCCGAAACTGACTATGAAGGAACAGAATATGTACGTTATACTAACAGCGATGGTATAGCAAAGTCATACGGAGATACGCCGTTTGAAAACTCAGTAGATAAATATGGAGACATGTGGAAGACGCAAACGTACAAAGAAGAAGAGGAAGAAGCAATATCACAGGAAACATCTGGATACAAAGAATCTCGTGTAGTAATAGCTGGAATGTCTACAGCTACTCAGTTAACGACCCGATTCAAACAAGATATTGACGTTGATGACAATTTCACACAACCCTTCAATGTAGACCCCACAATCGACGTGCCATCGATATACGAACATTCTCCTGAGGGGGATGATAATGCGTCACCACAAACTTATGAGATGTCTGAAAATTCCTCTTCCGAAATTGAGTATGACGGAACAGAATATGTACGTTATACTGACAGCGATACTGAAGTAATATCTTACGGAGATACACCGATGGAAGAAAGCTCATTCGATAGATACGGAGATATGTGGAATCCCCCAACCTACTCTAAAGAAGAACAAGAAGATGCAATATCAGAAAGCACAGTTGGCGACAAAGAATCGCGCGTAGTAATTGCGGGTATGTCTACAGCTACACAGCTAACAACTCGATTCAAACACGACATTGACTTTGAAGGAAATGTCACACAACCCAATGTTGATCCAACAGTCAACGTTTCGTCGATATACGAACTTTCTGAAGAGGAGAATGACAATGTGTCACCACAAACTTATGAGATGTCTGAAAATTCCTCTTCCGAAACTGACTATGACGGAACAGAATATGTACGTTATACTGACAGTTATAGTGAAGTAATATCTTACGGAGATACACAAATGGAAGAAAGCTCATTCGATAGATACGGAGATATGTGGAATACCTCAACCTACGAAAAAGAAGAACAAGAAGACGAAATATCAGAAAGCACAGCTGGCGATAAAGAATCACGCGTGATGATTGCTGGTCTGTCCACAGCTACTCAGTTAACGACCCGATTCAAACACGACATTGACTTCGAAGGAAATCTCACGCAACCCAATATTGATCCTACAGTCAACGTGTCGTCGATATATGAACATTTTGCAGAGGGTGATGGTAATGAGTCACCAGAAACGTATGAACTGACCGAAAATGCCTCCTCCGAAAGTGAGTATGAAGGAACATATATACATTATACTGACAATGATAGCAAAGAAACGTCAAACGGCGACACGTCATTTCAGGAAAACTCGTGTGATAGATATGGAGATATATGGAAGACCCCAACTTACGAGGAAAACGAAAAAGAAGAAACCTCTGAATACAAAGAATCTCGCGTAGTAATTGCAGGTATGTCCACGGCTACTCAGGTAACGACCCGATTCAAACATGATATTGACTTTTACGAGAATTTTACACATCCCCTCAATGCTGATCCTACAATCGACGTATCGTCGATAGATGAACTTTATGAAGAGGATGCAGGGGAGGATGATAATGCATCATCACAAACTTATTCTAAGACTACGAGTGACAGTTTATCATCGTATTATAATAGTTCGGATGTGGAAAAGACGTCAATCACCCATCCGTTGGAGCAAATAAATGTGAAAGACGTGTTAGGTGAAAATGAGATGTCCGAAAATGTAGCTACCGAAATTGAATATGAAAGAACGGATGTACGTTATACTGACAGTTGTAGTAAATCATCGTTTGAAGAGAACTCTATAGATAAATATAGAGATATATGGAAGACCTCAACATACGAAGAAGTAGCTGAAGTAACACCAGCAAACCCATCTGGAATCAAAGAATCGCGTGTGGTAGTTGCGGACATGTCTACAGTCACTCAGTTCACAACCAGATTAAAACATGGGGTTGACTTTGAAGATAATATAACACCTACAATAAATGTTGATCCTACACTTAATCTAACGTCGATAAACGAACGCTCTTCTTTCGACGAGGATAATGCATCCCCACCAACGTGCCCGACGGCTACAGATAAATCCAGAATATCGGATGCTAATATTGCGAAATTGGAAGCAATGGATATGAATCCCGTGATATCTATTCATTCTTTCCCAACTTCAATGCGGAATGAAATTGATAATGAATTTGCTCTTGCTAGGATGTTCGAAAGTCACAATTCCGACATTGAGTATAGTCGGACAAATATCTCGCATGGACATACACCGTCTGAAGAAAACTCAATTGATAAACACGGAGATGCGCGGAGTATCTCGATACACGATGAAGAAATAACACCAGAAAACATATCTGCTTACAAGGAGATTGAATTGAAAACACATTTGAGCCAGACACTAAATGTTGACCCCACAACTAATATAAGATCGATACATGAGCATTCTATCCAGAGTGAGGACAGTGTATCACCACAAAACCATTACATGTCCACAATATTGGAAGATATAGAAGGTAAAGATCATTCGACAACTCGAGAAATCGATAATATTTTTATAATCACTCGCAATGACTTAACTGAAAATGAATCACCACACTCTGAAATCGATAATATTTTTATAATCGGTCGTAATGACTTGACTGAAAATGAATCACCACACACTGACCATGAACTACCAAGTATGTCAACATCAACTTACTCTCTGAATAACGGAACAAATATAACCACGGATTCCTTAGACAAGGTCGTAGACATGTGGAGAACTCCAACATATTATGAAGAAACCGAGTCTGAGTCTTCGTTCACGAACGCAGACAAAGTATCGCAGGTAATAGTAGCAGGCATGTCAACAGCGACACAATTAACTTCGCAAATGAAAGCAACCAAGTCAGAAGCTACAAAAGCAACGATGCTATCTAATATTTCTGATATTACTCAATCAGTTGCCACATCTTCCGCTTATGGAGACCGAGTCAGTGGATCAATCAAAGGTGCATTAGACTCAAAGGTGCTAACGTACCCCTTCAAATCCAGCAAATTCAGCATTCAGACTTCCAATAGAAGCAGAGAACATGCCACAAACCATTACAGTGAAAAATCTCCAGATGAAGATTTCTACGAAGACATAGACGATTACACTACCGTGAAATCTGAACCTCTCGAGCCAGATAAAACACTCGTTGACGATTCATTGACAACAGCAGTCGCCTATAGAACTGTCGACAACCCGATTGGATCCTCCATATGTGAGAGCGCAGAACAGAGTAATGTTATGTTAGGAGGAATGGATATTTACACAAATGGAACATCACTTAAAGTTACTGGCAATATAAATGAAGAGAGAGATATGACTAAAACAACTAGTGAAAAGGACACGTTGAAACAAAACGACGTCGTTGATTACGGAACTTCACGAACTCCTGAAACAAGTTTGTCATTACAAGATGTCCAGGTAGATAATGACGATTCAGGAACAGTATCTACTACACTAACAGGCACAATGTCGAGCAGGGAGGGGTCTAGCACCACACAAAGCGAATCCCCGTATAGTAATGACATTAGTGAAGATTCGTCACTTGTTGTAGACCAGATTGATTCAGATACACCAGAAAATGGCCAAGTTTCTTGTAATAATACAAAGTATATACCAATGAGGAGTAGCTCAGACCAATCGCTGAGAGATGACAGATCTTCATATTACACAATGAAGAATCAAGCCTATGTTATATCACAAATCCCAAAATTACCCAGAGTAACCGACGATGACGCAGAAGTCGAATTAGATGCGGGCACAGAGCTACATGAAGCAAAAAGAAGCCGAGTTTCTGACAACACGTCAATGTTAGACGAGAGTAACGAAATTGGCGATAAAAGAAGGTATGCTGACCGACACGCATTACTCGGTTTTGGAGTGTACAATGTAGAAAAATCTGTGCGTAGTGACTATTCTTCCGGGTTGTTGAAAAAATCAATAGTATCGACAACAATGAATGAGAGCGACGATGTTCGTATAAAACTGCCGTATATCGAGAAAATTCATCAACCTCCACTCAGTACAGTGGGAATATTCTCGGATAGTATGGACGAGAGTAGTACTAGTAGCAAACATGTCCAAAATGAAAAATCTGAAGACCCTTTCATTGAGTTGGAACATGTCGATTCATCGATATGGGATGCACTAGACACAGAGAGTGTCATCGACGACGGCCCAAACAAATCATTGTATGATATGGAAAATCATTGGCACGAGCATATTCAAAAGGCACGCGAAGTCTTGTTCAATTTGTCGGACAACATAAAAACAAAGGAAGACATAGAAAGAACTAGAAAGGAATTACTGGAAGAATCAGAAAGTTCGTATAGTTTAAATAAATCACGATCGGTATTGTATAATTGTATGAACAATATGTATCTTAAAGATTTCTTCTGGCGACCTGCTGAGGAACACATATTGTGGCCAAAGGGAAGTGAATCAAATTTGGTTGTGCCTTTAGATGGCGACGAAGTGCATATAGTAAATAAACCATACCCTGTATTTGATGACGTAACTGTTGGACAACGACCGGTTATTTGTCATAAACCGCACGATGGTGTTGATAATAAAACGGCGATATCACCTACTATACATAGAACAAGCGTAAAACAATTGGACGAACCGCAAATGGTTGCGCACGTAACAACTAGCGATATAATTGAAACAGAATACACTGAAGTTTACGTTGAGGAGGAAACATTAGGATCAACACATACGGCATATATCGAATGTTATGTCGAGGAGGAATCATTTGGACCATCAGAAATGGAGTATCATTCTGAAGTATATGTAGGTGACGAAGGATTTGAATCTACTGAAGAGGAAACTGTTGTAGTTAGCATAAGCGTAAAACAAGTAGACACGACGCACTTAGTTGATGGTGTCACTACTACCTATGTAACTGAAACGGAATATATTGAAGTTTATGGCGCAGAGGAAACCTTGGGCTATGATGAATCGTATGTCATTCCCTCGTTTGTAAAATCAAGGGAATCGGCGTCCAAGATAGATTCGTCATCGACATCAGAAGACAAAATTGACCAACAAAAAGTGATTATTCCGAATATTGTGACTGACAAAGTTCCGATACGACCTTTCGAGGATTATCAGACAGCATTACTCAAAAAAATGCAGCGACGTACAGGTGCTGTTACGACCACGTCAATTGGTAAAATGCCTGTAGACCAAGAAGAATATGCCAAGACCACACTCGGATTGACCCCAGCAGATCAACTACGTATGTTAGGTTATCCTAGTACCGAGACAGCGGTAGAGAAATTCACCGAATATATAGAGAAATATACACCAACTACTCAGCAACCTCATTCTACGTACTATACAGAAGATCCATTCGCCTCATCTACTTCACACAGCAGCGAATACCATATGACGTTACCACTTGATACAGCTTACTACCATGGACCGTTATTTACGGATCACCCATCTGTTGGATTGTTTACGCATTCCATTAAGTCAATGTCGTTGTCAGATAAAATTGTGCGAAGTTTAACTGGCCAATATGAAAATAGCGACTATACACAAACGTTCATGGTGGAATCAATACCGGTTACATATAGTCAAGAATCCTATAGTTTCGACTCCGTAGAAGATCGGTATGTGCAATTGGATACGACGAAAGAAGGAAACCAAGGTTTGGTGCAACTTAAGTCGTCTGAGAGAGGGCAAACATCATACGAAGAAAATACCCAAGTGTCCGAGTATACAAGTACATATTCCGATGAAATAAAAGGCCAAAAATATACCACCGAACAGGATGAAGAACAAGGATCAACAGATGTGAAGTATGGACAATACACCGCCTTACAAGAAGCTATCACTGCTAAAATAATTGAATATAGCGAAAAATCCAGTAGTGTTGAACACGCTCGATTGCTATACGATATATGCGAACATCCAGCAGAAGTGGTTTTAGTTTCACAACCAACTACAGTTGAATCGGAATTTACTGTAACAGATGACAGCGAAAGGATGCAGACCCGTGAACGTATGACGATCGATAAATCCCCAAGTGAAGTTAAATTAATTGGTCCAGTATACCCAAAAGTGAAAGCAAGTTTCGAAGATGGGAAATCGTACACTATTGTAGCCAATACGTCGTATGATACGAATCCAGAACATACAACTGCATCACGACACATGGAGAACAGCTACGACAACAGTGACACGGACCCACTGGATATAACAGCCGTACTTGAGCAGTGCACATACGTTCAGAAAATCCCTCCAATTTGTGGCACTGATTTGTACGAAATGACTTCTGGCCAAAGCAGTAATTCCAAATACCACGATGAAAAATCACGTGGAAGTACTGGTACCTATACGTCACCTGCTTATGGACGTAGTACCAAAGAAGAGCAATCAATTAAGACGCCTCAAACCGAATATACACAAGTGGAATATCTATCTGATGACGCACGCTCGAAGCTAACGCAATCTGAACTAACCTACCAAATGGACAGTTATGTTGAAGAATCGGCAGAAATCTATTCTCAAAGTGAAACAACATATGACCAGAAAGTTTCCGTTTATACGGACGGTGTCGGAGTAGACAAACCACGTAGTTCTACTGAAAGCGAAATAATTCTGACAGTTACACCGAGTGAAGAATATGGATACGGAATGTCAAGTAAGATCAGTGGTGTCACCAGTGAAGTTATTCCGAAAGACAGCCATGGAAAGGGTATTGGAGACGAGATAACCAATAAAACTCTAAGCATCAGCAATGTAACGGAAAAGTCAGCGAAGTTGTCGAAACGTAAATCTCCGGAAAGTGATACTACTGAAGAACACAAAAATCTAACCATCGAATATTCATATTCAGTAATGTCGTATGATACAGCAGGTATAGTTACACAAGATGAAAAATATGGAGAAACTACCGAACGACAAGCAAGTAAGAAGACGGAACCCACTGGTGAATCTATTATACAAGAAGACAGCTACGGATATCAGACAGACACGGTCAACCAAACTGACTACACTGAAAAAGTATACTTAACGGAAGAACAAATATCGACGTCTAAGGAAGAAACGGAACAAAAGTCAACGGCGACAGATATAGCATCTATGTCAAGATTGCACGATGAACACCTACATGCACCATTAACCACAGCGACTCCTTCCAAGACAGTATACGAACAACCTAGTTATATAACGGACAGAGAATACACGTATGTTGAAATTTCGAAGTCTGAAACATCATCAGGCGAAGAAGGTACGATATATGGAACAACGTTAAATAAAGTAAAACCTATTTATTCCATGGTACGTCATGAAGATCATATGTTTGCACCTGAAATGAATGCGAAAGAACACGAACGGTCTATATCATATGACACATATTCTGATAAAAAATCTAAAAAGGAATCTATTATCGAGAAATACACGTACAGTAAAAGTACTAGTAGTCAAGTCCAAACCCGAACGATGCAGGAACAACATTCGAAACGATCAGAAATACCATCTGGTACAGAAACGTATGGAAAATGTATAAGCAAGGAAGACACCACAAGTATAAACAACATAACCGAAAAAACCATGGAAATAGCCCAGACGCCAAGAGAGCAGACAGAACCGATATCAATAGAAATTGAAGCTGTTTCAAAATACAACGGAACTGAAAAAACTGATGAAAGTGCGCGATTCGGTGAAATTCCAAAGGATGAACCATTTGGTGTTCAGTCGGTCGTAACTCAGGACATTGGCAATGGAATGATCCTCACACCAACATATGATCAAACTGATGAGGATTACATAGAAGATATTGACGAAGGTACTCCGCGAAAGTTCACAGAAGAGGTATCTTCGATCAGACTGAAGACACAATTGACAGATCAGCAAATGTCTGCGCACACAGTATGCACGTCTAGGAAGGAGACTGTCACAATCTCAAGCGAATCAGGACGTACCCATGACCTGGAAAATGTGGAATTATTAACATACAATAAAAGCAAAGACGACATATCCACAGTATCTATTTCGACAAAAACGTCATCGAGTAAATTCAGTTCAAAAGATTCAGCTAGATCTTCATATAATCTCAGCCAACAGGAAAGCAGCTCCAACCAAATAGGAATGTCTACTATTGAGCGAAGTACTACAGAGTCTACTATTGAAGATGACATAACAACCAACGAGGACAAAACTGAAACTCAAAGTGGAAACATCGAAGACCCAGTTGAGTTTAAGCTTGGGGACAATGATGACAATCAGATAGGTTACGATATAAATACACCCAAAACGTTAACAATAAATATAAATGTGTTTGGGTATAACAAAAAGAAAATCATAGATCAAGACACCTCCTCTTATAAGAAAACTATAACGGATGACAAAACCATATCAATACGTGAAATCGATGAAAAGGAGGTTAAAGTACAAACGACGTCAACAGAATCTGATCGGTCGGTATATCACGGACATCTGGAAAAAGATACTTCAGGAACTTCCAATATAATAGATACCGTATATGAAAGAAGTAATACGGAATACAAACCATCGACATATCGCAGAGGAACAGCTACCGAAAGTACAAGTCAATACAATGATACGAGACGTGCTAAAACAACTACACCATCCGACGTACATGCGGATGCAGTAAAAATGAAAATAAGCTCATCATACAGTTTAGGATCAACATACACGAAAGATAGTGGACCCGAAGAACATATTACAGATGCACGCGATAGATCTTATGGATCGGGTTCGACATACGTTGCGACTGAACATATTAGGACGGATAAACACGAGATGGTATTGGATGAGTTGTCCTATGGTACAGGAACTGTTTTTAGTATATCCTCCGTAAAAGAACCAGCGAAAAGTGGTAACACAGCGAGCTATGGTGTAGGAACAAGCGTTACAACATTTAGCAGTCTCCGGAATGTTAAATCTGCACACGAATACAGTGATGGACCAGATTTTTCACTTTCGAAGCACGGTAGTGGTACTGATGCAGAACGAGGAAAAATGGGACTAAAAGATTCAACAATGACGACCTCAGAAACACGAGAGAAATCAATTACAAAAGATCTAATGACACCAACTGACATACTTGAGGATACCGTAAAAGTGAAATCAAGTTTATCATCATACAGTTTAGGGTCAACATACAAGAAAGATGATGGACACGAAGATCGTATTACAGATGCACGCGACAAGTCATATGGATCAGGCTCAACATACGTTGCAAGTGAATATATTAGAACAGTTAAACACGAGCGAGTATTGGAAGAGTCTTCTTATGACACTGGATCTATTTTTGGTAAATCTTCCGTAAAAGAAACAACAAAAAGTGTTCATACATCGAGCTATGGTGTAGGAACAAGCATTACAACATCTAGTGACATTCAGAGTGAAGTACAGCTGTCTGAAATCGTAAAAACATCTGCGGGCCTAAGTAAAAATGTAGAGGAGTTGGGTAGTGCGAAAGAGTCTTCCTATGGTACTGGAACTATTTTTAGTAAATCCTCCGTAAAAGAACCCACAAAAAGGGGTACACCGAGCTATGGTGTCGGAACAAGCATTACAACATCTAGTGACATCCAGAGTGAGGTACAGCTGTCTGAAATCGTGAAAACCTCTACGGGCTCTAGTAAAAATGTAGAGGAAGTGGGTAGTGCGAAAGAGTCTTATGGTACTGCAACTATTTTTAGTAAATCTTCCGTAAAAGAACCAACAAAAAGTGGCCGGGTATCGAGTTATGGCATAGGAACAAGCATTACCACATCTACTGACATCCCGAGTCAGGTAAATGTGTCAGAAACCGTGAAAACATATGCGGGCCTAAGTAAAAATGTAGAGGAAGTGGGTAGTGCAAAAGAGTCTTCATATGGTACTGGAACTATTTTTAGTAAATCCTCGATAAAAGAGCCAACGAACAGTGGTACACCAAGCTATGATGAGGGCACAAACATTACAACATTTATCGACATCCAGAGTGAAGCATCTGCGGATCTAAGTAGTAATGTGGAGATGGAGACGAGAAGTGTTAAAACGTCTACAATAATAACAGACTTATCTGATGTACATGCTAGTGAAGGTCAAGAAACAACATGTAAAATTTCTTCGCAGTCTATTGAGAAAGACAGCAGTATAAAAGATTCGTTGGGTAGAGTCGACCAAAGAACCGACACGGCTGAAAAAGAGGTAGTTCAATACGACAAAGACGAAGACCATATTCAAGATGCACGCGACAGGTCGTATGGATCCGGTTCAACATACGTTGCAAGTGAAAATATTAAAACAGATGAGCGAGTATTGGACGAGTCTTCGTATGGCACTGGAACTATTTTTAGTAAATCTTCCGTAAAAGAACCAACAAAAAGTGGCGATATAGTGAGCTACGGTGTAGGTACAAGCATTACAACATTTATCGACATACAGACTGAGAGTGAGGTTCATGAGTCTGAAATCGTGGAAGCATCTCCGGGCCTAAGTAAAAACGTAGAGGAAGTAGGCAATGCGAAAGAGTCGTCTTATGGTACTGCAACTATTTTTAGTAAATCTTCCGCAAAAGAACCAACAATGAGTGGCGAGACAGCGAGCTACGGTGTAGGTACAAGCATTACCACATCTAGCGGTATGCAGGCGTCTGAAATTGTGAAAACATCTGCGGATCTAAGTAGAAATGTAGAGGAAGTAGGTAGTGCGAAAGATGTAACAACGAAAATATCATCTAACCACGAAAAAACGAATACAAGCTATTTGGAATCTGAGGAAGTATCAGAAATATACAACGGAAGTACAGAAATATCCGAGTATGAATATACAGACGTTTTTGTAGATATTTACCACGAAAAAGAGTATGTTAGTACTTACACATATTATCATTACGTTGAAGAAGAATATGATAAGGAAGTACCATATCAGGGTGATTCACCCGCAAAAACACCAGAACAAGTACCAGAATTAAATAATGACAATGTGAAAACATCCGACTGCCTAGAATCATTCATAGATATTCCTGACGAAGAAATAGCAACTACAAAGTCATACGATATTTCACATCAGAAATATGCAGAATCTGAAGAGGTATCAGACACGTATGGTGAAAACACAGTGACATGTTTAGAAGCATCTCATCAATATAAAACTTACAGTGAAAATAAAGCGGGCACTGCGGACGTAACGGAAACGTCATCTGAATACACAGGAGATTATATGTATTCAGAAACACACACGTCTGAGGGGGTATCGGAAATGTTTACTGAAATCGGAGTTGGCGCAGGTTCCTCACAAGAAAATACTGATGTATATGAGACAGAAATGACATCTGAAAACCCGTACGACGAGGAGATTTCACGTAAGAAATATACTGAAATATACAATCCAGAAGAGGAATCAGATAATGTGGAAACACCAGTCGATACAAGTGATTATCTAGTTAAACTGTATCGCAAAGATATGGATAGTACGGAAGAAATACCCCAAACATCGTCGGAGAGCATTGTAGAAGAAGTAGATCGTATATATTCCGAAACACAGAAGTCAGAAATAAATGGCAAAAGTGTGGTGTATTCAACGTACACAGGTTTCTCCAAAGAAGATGCGGGCGATAGGTATTCGACAGAAATTAAAACTGAAAAAGAGACTGAAAAGGAATCAGAGAAAAGGAGTTCATATACGGACAATGCCTTTGATGAGTGTACGAATGCACCTGGAATAACAATTGATAAATCGGATCAAGAAGTAGCCGAAACACAGACAGTCAAAGAGAAATCAACAATATCTGGTAAAATCACGAAATCCTCAACGGATACAATGACATACTCACATCATTCCGAGGAAGAAGAGAATGTGACACATATAACCACTGAGAAGTTGACATGTGAACAAATAGATGAAGAACATTCCGAATTTAAGAAGTCTGGTGAAGTTTCAGAAACAGATATCGATACCTTGGAAATATCTAAGGAACTTGATTTGTATGCGAATAAATCCGATGAAGAAGATAATACCACAACACAAATTACGATTGGGATGTCGGAATATCTATCGGAGGAAAAATCACGTACATTTGTGGAAAGCGAAGCGTCTGTTAGCGACAAGTCAGGATACGTAGCAAGTCCGATTTGCAAACACTCAAGCCGGTCTACTATATCAAAATATATAAATGAGCCTGGAGAATACACGTCTACATATGGAGAATGTACGATATCTTATGACCAACATTCGCTAGGTCGAGGAATGGACCAAAATGGGGGGTCATATGGTACATCAAGTTACGATAAAGACGTATCCGAACAAACTACAGAAACCAACAATATTACTGAGAAAACAAAGCAAGAATCCATTCCATCGGAAAGTCAACATACTTCTTTAGAATCTAAAACCGTAACGACAGACACATTTCTAGAAAACTTAACCCCGGAAATTACAGAAAGCTCGTCCTCTAAAACCAAGACGGAATACACAATTTCAAAAGACCAAGACATATGCGCAGTTACCAAAGGCTCTAGCTCTCATTATATATCGAGTAAGAAAACGATCACAATTTCAAGCGAATCTGGAAGAAACCTAGACGTTGCAACTATAAACGTAACATATAGTAATGCTGATAAGGATAATGTATCATTAACCATTATGACATCAGCAACACAATTCACCGGAAAAGATTCAATACGATCGTCACATAACCAAAGTCAAGAAAGAAACAGTCAACTCAGTTTTACCAACGAAACAGGCATGTCAACTATAGAGATCAGTACCCAAATATCTAATACGAAAGTAGAATCCACAAAGGACATTTCCAATGAAGAAACCGAATCTCACATAGACTCAGGACAGGGCACGTCTAATGGAGACAATAAAATAAATGCTATTTGTTATCAAATAAATACACCCAATAACACGACACTAAACATAAATGTATTCATGTTTAATGAGAACGACGACACTGATGAAAACAGTACGTCTTCATATGGAATAAGCATAAAGGATGGCGAACTCGTGTCGGTACGTGCACTCGGTGAGGAAGAAACACAAATGTTATCTCAATCAGAACGATCTGAAAGTCAACATGATGTGTCTCGCGAAGTATCTTCCTCGAACAAAACTGTTGAGAAAGTTGTGTCATCTCAAGCCGAAAATCTGAGAAAAGCTCACTCTTCCGAAATTACAATAAACCTTTCTGATATAATACATGTTAACAAAGATCCAGAGATATCGTGTCAACAACTTCCACGTGTTAACGAGAAAGACGCGGAAACACACGTAGATGCAGACGATTATCAACATATACCTGACCACGAAGATAAGGAGGAAATAACGGAAAGATCGCCTGAAAAAATAGTAACGCCCATATATTCCGAAACAGATCGGTCTGAGAAGCTATCAGAAATGTATGGTGAAAACTCGGATACTTCGGAGTACAAGCGTTCATACGCAAATTATACCGACGAGGACAGTAACTATTCGATAGCTATAAAATCTGAAACGGGATACCACGAGGAAATTTCACGGGAGACATATGCAGAAACATGTACAAAGTCTGATGAGGACTCTGAAACACATGGTGAACATGTAGATGGAGTTGATTTTCAACAAAAATCTTATAGCAAAGACAGGGATAGTGGAGAGGAACAAATAGTAAATAGTATATATTCCGAAACACAGAAATCGGATGTGGTATCAGAATTGTATGGCGAAAACGTGGAAAGTAGGTCTCCAGACTACAAAGGTCCCTCTGGAGAAATTACAAATTATGGGTATCCGACAGAAATAAAAACGGAAAAATATCCCAAAGAAATATCGTCCGACCATGTATCACAAGAGACTGTAGAGGTATCAAAAATATACACTCCAAACGTGAAAACATCTATTGGTTCACCTAAAGATTACGCGGATAATGTTACAAGCACATCAGGAAAACAAACAATTCGCGATGAACCTTCACACGTGGTTGAAGATATATGTGAATTTCGCGACGAAAGACATACTGAAACCATGGATACATCTGAGAAAACTTATGAGTTTTCAGAGAAGCAAGATAATCTAGCGACAGAACTAATGATTGACCAATCTCCACACGACGAAGCCTCTGGAGCAGTTTCAAAAACACATACGGAAACTGAAGTATCATTTGTGTATAAAGAGAAGGGAGATAAAGCAGAAATAATAATTGACCAACCTCCACACGACAAAATGTCTGGGGTAGTTTCAGAAACTGTAAAAACATCTGCAAAAACTAATGTGTATACAGATACATCAGAGAAAGAAGATACGGTAACGACAGAAAGAATGATTGAACGATCTCCACACGACGAAATGTCTGCTGTAGTTTCAGAAAGACATATTGAAACCGAAGAATCATCTGCGGCGACTGATGTGTATACCGATAAATCAGAGAAGGCAGATACGACAACGACAGAAATAATGATTGAACGATCTCCACACGACGAAATGTCTGGTGTAGTTTCAGAAAGACATATTAAAACCGAAGAATCATCTGCGGTGACTGATGTGTATACAGATAAAACAGGGAAAGGAGATATAACGACAGAAATACTTGAACAATATCCACACGACCAACCGTCTGGGCTGGTTTCAGAAACGCACATTGAAACCATGGAAGAAGCTGCGGGAAGTCATGTGTATACATATAAATCATATAAGAACGATACTATATCGACAGAAATAATGATTGGCCAATCTCCACACGACGAAATGTCTGGGGAAGGTTCAAAAACGCACATTGAAACCGTTGAAGCATCTGTAGAAGCGGATGTGCATACAGATAAATCAATGAAGGAAGATAAGATAACGACAGAAATAATGATTGAACAATCTCCATACGACGAAATGTCTGGGTTAGTTTCAGAAAGATATATTGAAACGCAGGAAGTATCTACGGAACCCGATATGTATGCTGATAGATCCGAGAAAGGAATTAATACAATGACAGAAATAATGATCGAACAATCTTCACATGATGAAATGTCTGGGGTAGTTTCAGAAAGACATACTGAAACTGTGGAAGCACCTTCGATAACTGGTGTGTATTCAGATAAGTCAGAAAAAAAAGATAACATAACGACAGAAATGATTGATCAATCTCCACACGAGGAAATGTCTAGGGTAGTTTCAGAAACCCGCATTGACACCGTGGAAGATTCTATGAAAACTCACGACATTGAGTATGCAGAGAAAGAACATACGATAACAACAGAGATAACGATTGATCAACCTATACACGACGAAATATCTGGGTTAGATTCCGAAGCACATATTCAAACAGTGGGAGAATCTGTGATAGCTGATGTGTATTCAGATAAGTCAGCGAAGGAAAACATAACGATAGAAATGTCTGGGTTAGTTTCAGAGAGACATATTGAACCCAAGGAAGCATCTGTGGAACCTGATATGTACGCGGATAGATCCGAGAAAGGAGATAATACAACGACTGAAATAATGATTGAACAATCTTCGCAGCACGAAATGTCTATGCTAGTTTCAAAAACACATACTGAAACCGAGGACGCATCTGCGGAAATTCATGTGGATACAGACAAAACACATAATAAAGATAAGATGACGACAGAGATAATCATAAAACAATCTCCGCACGATGAAATGTCCGACGTAGATTCAGGAACACATGTTGAAACACTGGAAGAATCAACGGTAACTGATGTGTACCTAGATCAATCCGAGAATGAAGATAAGATAACGACAGAGATCGTGACTGAACAATCTACAAAAACAATATCTGGTAAATCCATGAAATCCGCGAGGGATATACATTCCTACTCAGACCATTCTGGAGAAAGTAATGTCGCACATGTAACTACTGAAGAATTATCCGATGAACAAACGGCAGAAGAGTATTCAGATGATCACAAATCTAAGTCTGTCGAAACATATTTGGAAACCGTGGAAATATCCAAGGAACTGGATATATTTGTAGGTAAATCTGATGAAACTGCTGTTAGCGAGAACTCAGGCTATGTATCAAGAACGTATGACGAACACTCGGGCGGATCAACTATATCAAAATATATTTATACACCTGAAGAATATACACCTACTTATTCTACATATGATCGAACAGAAACATATGGTAAATCCATTATTGAAGAAGACGTAGCCGATGTAAACATCGAATATACTGAAAAAGCAAACCAAGAAACAACACATCCACCATCAGGAAGTCAAACTACTTCTACAAATCTGAAAAGCGCGTCTGATGAAATTGCGGTTCATATTGTAAGTTCTGAAAAAGACATTGTAGCGGACACCTCACTAGACAGTTCAGACCGTGTTCATGGAGTCACAGACAGCTCGTCCACTCACAAGAAGATGGTATACACAATATCGAAAGATCAACGCATGTCCACGCCTACAGAAGGCACGCATGGTATATCTAATAACGATACAGTTACAATATCAGTTGAATCTGGAAGAACTGCACGTTTAACATTATACAGTATGAGTGAGAATACGGTTACCTTAACCATTGTGACAACGTCGAGGCCCAAGTTAAGATCAAAAGATTCTATAATATCGTCATATAATGAAAGCCAAGATATAACCAAACAAGACAGAATGAACAAGCAAGTGTCTACTACGGAGAGAAGTACTCGACCGTCCTATACGGAAGTACAGTCTATAGAGGAAACCGTTGAACATAGTGAACAGCATCGAAGTAGTAAAATGGAAGAGGATGTCGGAGACAATAAAGAAAAAATCAAGATAAAGGATGACGAAACTGTACCGGATCGAGAAATCTATATTTCTCATGTGGTAACAGAAGTGACTTCATCTCAACCGGAACGCTCGGAAAACCTAGAACGTGTTGCGTCTCCTGTCCCTAACAAAACTCTGGAGAAAGTCGCGTCATCTCAAGCCGATCGGATGTCTACAAAGAGTGATAAGGAATACAAATCATCTACACATCGAGAAAGTACACCTACTGAAAATACAAGTGGAATTAGCGAGAAGAAAAAAGAACGAACATCCACAATTACAACAAAACCATCTGACGTACAAGCTAGCAAAGATGTAGATATGCCATGTAAACAAATCCCACATGTTATGGAGGAAGACGCCGAAAAATCTGTAGAGGCAGATGAATATCAATATTCAGCAGACCGCGAAAATAGTGAGATTATGGAAGAAATATCGAAAAGATCGTTCGAGCGAGAAATCCTGAAATCATCGTCCGAACAAATAGTCAGTGGTATCTCTACCGGAGGTCATAAGTATGGGGAGATATCGGATATGTATGGCGAAACCGCGGAAACATCCGAGTACACAGGTACGTATACTGATAATCCATATGAGGTTGATAAGTATTCGACGGAATTGACATACCGCGACGATACTTCCGAGCAAAAACATAAAGAAACGCTAGAGCCCGAAGAGGAATCCGAAACATACAGTGAAAAAGTGGGAACACCCGAGGGTTATCAATATAAACCTCATCACGAGGATAAAGGGACTGTGGAAGATATCAAGGAAAGATCATGTGAGCTTATGATCGGTCATATATATTCCGAAACGGATAAGTCAGAGGTTTCAGAAATATATGCCGAAAACACAGAAACGTCAGTGGACAATGGTTCCCATGTAGCCACTTCCGATACATCTGACGAATACATCAAAGACAGCGAAAAGGAATCCGAAAAACACGCCACAAGCGCGGATACTTCTGGGTATGAAGGTACTTATCCATGTATTTCTGACGCAGATAATGCGGCAAGCAGAATCGCAACATCAACTGGTGAAATAATATTACACAAGTCTGAAGAGATTTATGAAGTGTATGATGAAACTCCTGAATACACAGGTCCATATCCGGACTATTCAGATGAACAGGGTGAGTATACAACAAAAACAACAACTGATGAGTCTGAGCACGAGGAAACCGAGTCAAAAATAGCGAAACGGATATCATCACTATCTGATAAAATATCGAAATCCTCAGAGAACACCCGTACATACGGAAGTTATTCTAACGAAGATACCAAAGGGACAGACATAGAAGAAAAATATTCACCACATAAAAAGTCTGAAAAAGTTTCAAAAACATATGTTGAAACCACTGAGAAGTATGCGGATAAATCAGATGTATATCAGGAGCAATCCGAATCACAAATTTTAAAGGAGTCCGATGGAGTATATGGCGACTCCTCTAAGGAGACAGAATTATACATAGAAAAGTCGTATGGGGGTGACAGGGATGTGTCGGAAATATATGATATAAAGGATGCGGACTACACAGAAAGTCGTGCAGAAGTGAAATTGTATACCGGTGTCGAAAGTGAAGCAATTCTTAGCCACCACACGGATTATGTCGAAAAATCGAAAGAACGAGCGACGAAGTCAAAAACATCAGCACATGTTGATAGAACCGAGCAGTATACACCTACTCTGCTAAGTCGTAGCACGGTTGAGGAGGTCGAAACACGAATGACTGCATCTCAGTCGGAACGCTCCTCGTATCAAGAACGTGATTCGTTTCAAGAAATTCCTGTTCCCGACAAAACTGTGGAGAAATCTGAGAAATATGTTAGTAAAGATCTAGAGACACCACGTAATCAAATCCAATATGTTATAGAGGAAGATGTGGAAACAGCGATAGGTACTACTGATCTTCAACATACACCAACCGAAGAAATTGCTATTCCGACGATAACGCCAGAGAAAGTCGTTTCAACTTTAGCCGATCCAACATACCAGATGAGTGATAAGGAGTACACAACATCGATACATAGTCAATGTACAGCTATGGAGAACATAAGTACCGACAACGACAATCAACGAGTTAAAGCAAGCACAATTACAACAAAACTCTCTGATGAACACATTAGTAACGATATAGGGACATCAACTGAACACATCTCACATAGCAGGAATGATTCCGTGGCTAAATCCAATCTAATAACCGAAGAGTCGGCAAGAAAAGTACTTACAGACTATACCGAATACAACATTGGCGGTAAAATAGTAGGCGATAGCGATATTTCAAATAAATCAAGTAAGACGACTGAATGTAAAACAGATATAACATATTCAACCACATCGACTCAAACTGAATATACTTCAGATAAGATCGAAATTTCTCAATATGGAGAAAAGACCGACGAGAGGTTTAGCCTACGAGGTCATCCCCATTTATATCGGGTTAGATACACGTATGAATACAGCGATGAAGGAGATACATTATCGAATTATGATGCAACAATTAGCAGTTCTTATACCGCATCGGACATCGATACCACATACAATACGCCCGATAAAACGACATATAAACACGATCGACTATCTAAAGAGTCATCTTATGGTACTGGAATTACCTCTTCTAAATCTACCTCAAATGCAACTGGAAAAACTGATGAAAGTGCTAGCTATAGTGCAGGCACAACGTCTACCAATTATGGAGAAACTGCAAGCTATAGTACAGAAACAACATATACTACGTATGGGGAAACTGTGGAAACATCTAGTGACAATAACGTAGATGAAGTTGTTAGTGTGAGTAATTTAACAACAGGAAAATCATCTCAAGAACAATCTCAAGGTCGAACAAGTACAGAAACAAGTTCGTATAATGACGTATCGGGAATAGGCGTTGAAATAGGGAAAATATCTGAGTATACTAGTAAAGATTCTCATATCGATACGTATTCACATACATCAACAGGTAAATCAGAATATGACGAAGGAGTGACACAAGGTACTAGTGATAGAGTATCTGATGAAGAAGTAGAAGAGGAAGACATATCCGATGAGGAAGAATCCAAATCCAAATTGGAATCGGATATTTATAGTGAAAGCGGTGAAATGTCTGACCAGACTTTTTCACATAAATCCCACGGAGGGTATCACGATCAGACAGAAGAAATTGAAAAATCATACGATGAACAAATATCATATAAAGAATATTCCGAGTCACAAACGCCTGAAGAAATAGACAGAGAAACAACACATACAGACAATTATGATGAAGGCGAGAAGAATACAACAGAAAGAACGACTGATGATTCATACTACGAAGAACACAAATTTTCATCGAAATACAAAACTGACGAGACATCTGACTTATATCGTGAACACGGGGAAACAGTTGAGGATACTGGTGAGTATACCAAAAAATCCGACGAAGATTCAAATATGACAGAAATTACTCACGAAAAAATATCACAGTCTGAGTCACAAATGCACAAAAGAGCTCCAACAATGTATAGTGATAATATAAATACAATGGAATACACAGGCTCCTCTAAGGATACATTCGATAAAGAAGATAGTACCGACATTACAACGAAACGATCACCGCATGACAAAATAGAAGACCGAGAATACTCGACTTTACCCATATATGCCGAAAGATCAGAAAACTATAGTAAAACACTTACAGAGACAGAAATAACTACAAAATTATCCGATAAAGAAACTGCTCGTCAGGAATATTCACAGTCTCAGAAATCTGATGTCGTATATAGGGATAACACGACCGACAAATCATACGATGAAGAAAGAACTGATCAGAAATATTCAAAATCCCAAAAGTCTGAAGACACATCAGACGCGTATGGTGAAAACGTGGAAACATACGAGGACAGAGACGTGTATGAAGGTAGTTCCATCGAGGATGGCATGAAACAGATTGATACGTATACAGAAAAATCCCACGGAGACGGCGGTGAAGATAGGACGGAAATAACCGACAAATCATATGACACCGATATATACGATGGTGTATATTCAAAATCACAACAAAACACCAAGACACCAGATACGTATTATAATCAAAACCTGGAAACCTCTGGGGACACAAATCTGTATACAGATAGTGCCGAAAAATCAAAGCAAGAGACAACAGTTATAACATCAGAAAGTGAAACAACTTCTATAGAACGTCAAACCACAAAAACTGACGAAATTTCAGTTTACATTGTACGCTCCAAAAAAGGTAATGTATCGCACGCATATGCAGAAAGTTCCACAAGTCTACGTGGAGAAATTACGAAAGGCTCGTTGTCTCAAACAGATGTGGTACACATGTCATCAAAAGATCAAGAAATGTCCACGCGAACAGAAGACATGTATTCTATATCAAAAAAGGAAACGTTCTCAATATCAAGCGTATCTGGAAGAATCCAAAACGTTGCAACTGTAAATTTACCAGCTCATGGTGGTAGCGAGAAGGATAAAATAACATTAAACATTATCGCAACATCGGCAACTAAATTAAGTTCCGAGGACTCAATCAGATCGTCATATAATAAAAGTCAAGATATACACCGTCCTAGCAGTATGACCAACCAAACAGAAATGACGACTATAGAGAAAAGTTCCCGAATATCCATTATGGAAGTAGAATCTATAGAGGACGGACCGAAGGCTGGCGAAGCAACTGAAGCTCAAAGTGGCAAAATGGAAGACAATGTAGAGTGCAATTTGGTTGGAGACAATACCGTCAATGCGATTTGTTATCAAATAAAAACACCTAATACATTGACAATAAATATAAATGTATTCCTATTTAACGAAGAAACGAAAGACAAGAGTACATCCTCATATGGGATAAGTATAAAGGATGGTGAAACAGTATCCGTACACGAAATCGATGGTTCGAAGTTGGAAACACAAATGACTCCATCTCACTCGGGACGCTCGTCATATGAGGCGAGTGTTGCATCACAAGAAATTTCGGTTCCGAAAGTTGCGTCATCTGTAGCCGATGCTATACAACAAAATAGTGATACTGAGCACAAAACATCGACATATAGCCAAGGTACAGCTACCAAAAGCACTAGTGGTGATAGAGAGATACACGGACTTAAATCAATCGCAATTCCAACAGAGCTGTCGGACGTAAACGCCAGCAAAGATCAAGGGACACCGAGTAAACAAACTCCACCCGTTGTTGAGAAAGAGGGCGATATGGTCAAATTTGATCACATAACCGAAAAGTCTATAGGAAACGTAGTTACAGACTACACTAAATATAGCATTCGCAGTGACTATATTTCAAAGGAATCAAGCGAGATGACTGAAAGTAAAATTACATCTAAAACAAGTATGACATATTCGATCACATCGACACAAACTGAATATACTTCCCAGTATACAGGAAAATCACAATACGGAGAAAAGATTGACGATGTATCTAACCCGACGGAACGCACCAGTGTTAAATCTACTTATGAATACAGTGAAGAACAAGGTTCCGCTTTATCGAAACATGAACATCTTAGCGACGAGGAAAGTGAAAAATCAACAACAGAAAAAACTTCGTATACGTCGTCTGAAAGAGCAGGTTCAAGGGAACCAACTGAGATGAGAAGTAAAATAATATCTAAAACGAGTATGATATATTCGACCGCGTCGACTGAAACTAAATATACTTCCCAGCATACAGACACATCACAATACGGAGGAAAGATTGACGATATATCTAGTCTCGCGGATCGTGTCCGTGTTAAATCGACGCATGAATATAGTGAAGAACAAGGTTCCGCTTTATCGAAACGAGAACATCTTAGAGGCGAGGAAAGAGAAAAATCAACAACAGAAAAAACTTCGCGTATATCGTCTGAAAGAACAGGCTCAAAGGAACCAACTGAGATGACTGAAAGTAAAATTATATCTAAGACAAGTATGACATATTCGACCACATCGAGTAAGTCAGAATATGCTTCCCAGCTTACAGAACCATCACAATATGATGAAAAAAATAATGATATATCTAGCCCCGCGGAGCGTACCCGTGTAAAATCGACGCATGAATATAGTGAAGAACACGGCTCCTCGTTATCGAAACGCGTAAGTGTTTCTGACGAAGAAAGAAGAAAATCAACAACAGAAAAAACTTCACAGACATCGTCTGAAATAACAGGCACAGTAGCAGGAGATCAATCATTACCAAGAATGAAAGCAAGTTTATCACACACTTTGAGATCAACATACAGATACGATGAGCGACCAGAATACAACATTACAGATGCAAGCAGCAGATCACATGGATCAAGATCGACGGACAGTGCAGCTGAGTATACGACAGAAAAACACGATGATTCGGCTTATGACACTGAAGCCACTTTGTCTAAATCGTCCGGAAAAGTACACAGAAAAAGTGGCGATTCCGCTAGCTATGCCGAAGGAACAAGAATAACACAATTCATTGAGTCTCAGGGGCCAGATGAAATAACTAGTATGGTACATGAAGTTGATAGTTCAGAAAAATCGGAATACGGGCAATATTCAGATACAAAATATTCCGAATCCGAAATTTACGTTGAAATCGAAAAAATGTCGGAGTATGTTGATACAGACACCCAGAGCCAAACGTCATCGTCATATGCAGATGTCTATATTGATATTTACAAGGAAACCGATGACAGCTATACTAAAACATACTCATATAAATCAACGGATAAAACAGAAGATAGTCAAAGTGTGACACGAGGTACAACTGACAAATTATATGATGATGAACAAGTGTCAGATATAATACATTCAAAATTACAAAAGACTGAGGATGAGTCCGAAATATCCAGTAAAACCATGGAACCTAGTAAGAGTGCGTATACACTCGAATACGAAGAAACTAAATATGTGGCAGAAATAACTAAAAAGACACCAGATAAACAAATATCATTAAAACCTTCCGATTCACAAAAGTCTGAAGAACAATCTGAAATATGTTGCGTCATTGGTGACGAAGTTAAAGATGTCGATAGATTACAGAAAGAAATAGATGAAACAATGTCTCATGAACAAGTATCGTATACGGAACAATCCGAATCACAAATTCCTTACGGGGAATCTACAAAATCGAAGGATGAAGGGATTTACACATCAAGTTCGAATGAACATGAGACGGTGACATATGTAACAACTGAAACTCCATCTGATATACGAGATCATGTATATTCACAATCACACAAGTCTGACTCCGTAGAAACATATGATGAAAGCAAAAACGACTATACAGATAGTCGATATGAAGTGGATGAATATGCGACAGAATTAACAACTGAAAAAACATATGACGAAAAAGGATTCGATAAGAAAGCCCCCGAGTCGGAAACTAAACAATATCGAAAACGCTATCTTCCTTATGATCTTCATGGGGATGGGGAGATGACGGAGTATACAGGCTTCCCCAAATCCGACGCAGAATACATGACAGATATTAATAGAAAAACGTATCAGGATCGTACAGACGGTCCAGAATATCCACATGTAGAGAGATCTGTAGAGGGTTCGGAAATGTATAGCAAAACAGGTGAAACAGAAGTGGATACGGGTGCATATACAGATTCATCTTACGGGAAATATACGAATTTGACAGAAATAACAACAACGTTATCAGATAAACAGACAGCAAGTCCGGAATATTCGCTATCACAAAAGTCTGAAGAGGTATATAGACAATTGACGATCGATACATCTTACCACGAAGAAATAACTCACCAGAAATATTCAACATCACAAAAATCTGAATACATGCCAGCTACATATGGTGAAAGCGTGGAAACCTATGCGGAGACAGGTGTGTACACGGGTAGTACACATGACGAACAGACGACGCGATCGAAAGTTACAACTGAAAAGCCTTCTAGCCAAGAACATACGATTGCGACTGGAATGACTGAAAAATCGGAAGGTGAACTAATACCACATCGGGAATATTCAAAAAGCATGGAAACTCGTGAGGGTAGTACTCACGAGGAAGACAAGACGGACAAAGTAGCTGAAACATCATATCACGAGGAAATATCAGATCAGACTTATTCATCACAATACAAACCTGAACATACGTCACAAATATACGGTGATATGGTGGAAACGTACGGGGATAGAGACCCGTACGCAGATACATCTTCCGAAGGTGAGACAAACGTTACAGGGGTAACCTCCGACAAATCACACGGTGAAGAGGTAACTGATCAAGTATATACAGAATCTGGAGATGTATATGGTGAATTAACGATTGAAAAGTCAGACCATGAGGACAGAACTGACGATATATATTCAAAATTACAAAAGTATGATCGTAACTCCGATTCATATGGCGAACACTTGGAAACATACGAGAAGACAGGCGTGTACAACGGTAGTACCTATGACCAGCAGACGAAGCGAGCGAAAGTTACAAGTGAAAAGCCTTATGGCGAAGAACATACGATTTTGACTGGAGTAACTGACAAATCTTCAGTTGAACAATTACCACATCGGGAATATTCAAAAAGCATGGAAACTTATGATAGTAGTACTGACGTGGAAGACAAGACGGACAAAGTAGATGAAACATCATATCACGAAGATATATCAGATCAGACATATTCACAATACAAGCATGAAGAAACGTCACAAGTATACGGTGAGATGGTTGAAACGTACGAGAACAGAGGCTCGTATTCAGATGTATCATCCGAAGGTTATACAACAGTTACAAGAGTAACATCCGTCAAATCACACGATGAAGAGAAAACTGATCGAGTGGATATTATAGAGTCACACAAGTCTGGAGAAGTATATGGAGAATTAACGACCGATAAATTATACCATGCAGAAATAAGCGACGAGAAATATTCAAAAACAGACCAATCACGTACATATGAAGAAAACGTGGAAACATACGAGGAGACCAATGTGTATGCAGGTAGTACATATGAAGAGGAGACGAAGCGAGCGAAAGTTACACCTGAAAAGTTTTCCGATGAAGGATCAAAGGACATAGATATTTATGCGGAGAAAACGTACGAAGAACATACCGCTGTGACTGGTATAACTGAAAAGTCGTCGGAAGTACAAGTTTCACATTGGGAATATTCAGAAAGCGTGAAATCTTGTGAGGAAAGAAAGCCAGTAGAAGAGGACAAGGCGGAACACCTAGCATATCACGGCGTAATATCAGATCACACATATTCAACACAACATAGGCCTGATGAGCCATCCCAAATATACGGTGATATGGTGGAAATGTATGCGGACAGCGGGTTGTATGCAGATGCATCATATAAAGATGAGAAATATACAAAATCATACAGATCTGAAGACAGCTCAGCGACATCTGGTGAAAACGTGCAAAGATATGAGGAAACAGGTATGTATACAGGTGGTACATATGAGACCAAGCGAACGAACGGTACAGCAGAAAAGTCATCTGATGTAGGACTAATCGTTGGAACATCCAAGTACCCAGATGTGTATACGGAGAAAACTTACGAAGAACGCACGACTGTGATTGAAACTAGTGAAAAATCATCGGCCGAACAACTATCGCCTCCAGAATATTCAGAAGACGTGGAAAGTAGTGAGGAGGGTATACCCGTGGAGGAGGATAAGATTACCGAAGAAATAGATGGAAAATTTTATGGCGAAGAAATATCACAACGCACATATTCTTCAGTACCCATACCGTCATCACAAATATACCATGAAACTTTGCAAACGTCTGAGGACAGTGGTTCGTACGGAGATATTTCATATGACCATGAAATGAAGCTTACATCAGAGACATCTGAAACGCCACATACACAGGAAGTGACTGATGGCGTATGTATAAAATCGATGAAGTCTGAAAAGGCATCAGAATTTTATGCTGAAACCAGTGGAACATACACGGGTACCGATGCGTATACCGACGAATTATACCAAAGTCGTAATGATGTGTTAGAAACAAGTGAAAAATCGTCGAACGAAACTACATCACGTGAGGTATATTCTGAATCGTACAAGTCAGATACCGTATCAGAAACATATGACAAAAGCGTGAAAACACCTGAGTCTGTGGGTGCTGAAATATACGATGAACTCTTGGAAAAACACGTTGATACCAGTGTATATTCGGATCACTCATACGGACAGGAAGTAACTGTAAAAGTAACTGATTCTCTATCACAGAAGACACATGATGCTTCTGAAATGTATGGTGAAAATATGTCCAAGTATACAGTTTCCCATACAGACGAACGTGGTAAGTTTGCGACAGAAATTATATCAACTGTAGAATCAGAAATTACGCACACGCAATCTGAAATATACGGGGAAACAGATGAAACGTCAAAGGATAGCAGTACGCCTACATATACTACAGAGCAACAATATACTACGAATAAAACTGCCACTGAAGAATTATTCAAGGAACAAAGGTCATATAAAGAATATTCACAATCACAAATGTCTGTATCTGGTAAAATCACTGGAGCATCCGAGCGCACATGTGTAAATACAGATATATCCGACGAAATCCCTACAATATCTGAGTCTACTAAAGACTCCCAATACCAAACATCAGCATTATATGCAGATCCCTACATAGATATTTCCACTGAGAACGGTGACTCGTTTACCTATGCAGATACGTATCCATTTTTATCTACGGAAGAAGATGTACAAAGTGTTACCCAAGGTACAACTGACAAATTATCTGGTGAACAAATAGCAGACCGAGAATATTTCAAGTCTGTAGTAGAATATGGTGAAACCACGGAAACATATTATGCGGAACACGAGGGCGCATACACGGTCAATACTTATGAAGGCGACAAGAGTATAACCGAAATAACAACAGAAACGCCATATCACGAGGAAATAGCAAATTCCGAATATTCATCGACACAAAAGCCTGAAGAGACGCCTGAAATAAATGGCACATATACGGAAAAATTTGAGTCGACTGCCGAGTATATTGATAAATCCGATGAAGACAGAAATATTACTGTGCGTACACCCGCCGAAACTGATCCAATTGACCTAACACTGGGTATACGTAAAACGATATCGAAAGATTCTCTCAGTGATCTGTACTTGTCATCGAGCAGTCCATTTTTTGTTTCTAGTTTGCATGATGTAGACGGGAAGGTGTATTTTCGCAGTAAAACTCATTTCGTTAAGCAAAAGGAAATTGACAGTTTAGAAGATCAATCTAAAAAAGACATAAGTGGTGAATTTGAATATAAGAAGAAAGCTGAATCAGTTGTACGCCAGGACGGTATAGACGATATAATGCATGAAGTAGAACAGCCACGAACAATTGGCCATGATAATGTATTTTCTACCGAGGAAACCATCGAAACATCATCTGTAGAATTGAGTAAAACGTCAGACGTATCAGAAACAGTCGGCTACGAATTATATCCCGATACCACCACGCTGGTATCATCTAGAGAAATATATACGAAACGTACTTCTGATGAAAGTGTCGACTTAAAGAAAGTAAAATCGGATTCTAGTGACTCACGGCAAAACTCATTTACGATGTCGCAGATGACACGCGAAGAAACAGTCGGCTACGAGTTATATCCCGATACCACCACGCCAATATCACATACAGAAATATATACGAAACGTACTTCTGAACAAAGCGAAGCAAGTACAAGCAAGGGCAGTCAAGTGGGTGTCGATGTAAAGATAGTAAAATCGGATTCTAGTGATTCGCGGCAAAAATCATTTACGATGTCGCAGATGACAGGCAAAGAAACAGTCGGCTACGAATTATATCCCGATACCACCACGCTGATATCATCTACACATACTTCCGAAGAGAGCGAAGGAAGAACAAACAAGTACAGTCAAATAGGTGTCGACTTAGAGAAAGTAAAATCGGATTCTAGCGATTCACGACAGATGGCACGCGACGAAACAATACTATCGGGTGTTCTACGTAAGCCAATCCTTGGTGACGTACCCAAAACCGTCGATATGCTTGGATTTCAACCAAAGGCAGACATTATGGGAGAAGAACTTCTACCTATGTCTTCGTTTGTCTCTTCTACTACGATCGGTTTATCTAAAATACCTTCACACAGCGACATGACATACATCGACGATTATCAAAAATCACAGGTCTTAGATTCATTGAGTACTCAAAACGAAGTGTCAAGCTGTGTAGATATAACCGTACAAGAAACCTTGACAGAAGATACAAGTCTAGAGAATATTCTTAATCCAGTTATTGAAAGGGAGCAAGTCTTGCAAGCGCCAAAACCAACGCCAGGATACGACCACATTAATATAAACCCGATGGTGAATGTCTATAAATATTTCGTTCATTGGAAGAAAACAACATCGCCGGTGGAATCTGAGTATGGCGAAGATGACGACTCGACTCAGGATTCATGTGTTGGTATAAGTACAATAAGGACGGAGTTTGCAGGAGAGAGTACAGGGCGCTCGAGTCAATATAGTTCATCCGCCGATAGGTTACTCGATATGTATGGAAGTGCAACTAAAGCCAGTGAATACAGCAGATACAGTACAGACGGAACGTTTTCACAGACGACAGATGAGTACGGGGATACCTCACATGCGACTCCTAGTTCTGACATATTGCATCCCATGTCGAGCTTCGTGTCTTCGACTAAGGCAATTCCATACAAAAATATTCAGGATTATGCAGGAATATTATCCTCCGATCTCCTCACCGATGGGGTTAAAAAGATATCATCAAGTACAGACGAAATGTATTCCACTACGTCGACGCAGATAAAAGTTGACAGTTATCCAGATGAAGAAACAGCTGGTGTGGTAGACACGTATTCGTCATCTGAATCGAAAACAACATTTGGATCGGAAAGTAACACACGTCGTACTAGCACCGATGAGAAAACGCCTTCTAGGGATACAATTACAGGATTGAATCAGTTCACAGAGAGTACCGCGGCGCACGGAATGCCAAGATCAGATATATGTCTTCCTATGTCAAGTTTTTTGTCAACGAGCGAGACAAACGGCTCTAATGGAGATGCTCACACAAGTATCATATTGTCAGATCAGAGTGACATCCCGCAACCCGCAGAATGTTGTAACACCATACGGCCTACCCACGACCTGTCACCAATGCAACAACTCGCCGCGTTAGGGTATCCGTCAATTACCAGATTAGATCAGGATTCTGGTCTTTCTAGGTCCATACTTCATGGCGGTGAAGCGTCAATGTCGTCAGTGAGCACGGACAGTCATAGCGCGATTATTGACGAAAAGTCATTCCCAAATGATATACGACACACTTTTAGAAGTACAACAAGTACCGACAAAAATGGAATTGGGATACAGGTAATTCCGGCCACGCCGACACCGACAGCCTCGCCGACAGCCACACCTCCCACTATTTCGAAAGAATGTGATTTAACAGATGCTACTATGGGAGCAAATCAATATCTACATGGATCTAAATCAGTGGGCAGTACTCGCGCTCCTTCCGCAGATGTACCGCTTATGAAGGTCCACTCGACTGGATTCGTAGATGATCCGTCATACGTATCGAGATTTGTGTCAACAGAATCGGATAGTGATATGTCAGCCCTAGAAAGTACATCGATATCGACATCAGAGTTTACAACAACAACATCTACGACTCAATTCTCTAATCGATGGTACCCTGGAATGTTAAGTACATTAATGGAAACGGATCGAGAAAACCTATCTGCAGACGCAACTCTTACAACTGAACCGGAAAAGGAATTGTCGCGCGATAGCAGCAAATGCGAATCTAATAGAACGTATCCATTTAAAGCGAGAAAGAAACTCGATCGCATAGTAAGTACACGCAGTTTACAACGTGTGCCAGAAGATAGAGAAGAAATTGGAAATGAAACGTTTCTTCGCCGCATGAGTGACGACACTATCCGCGGTGTAGCTAACGAACTCGTTTATGATAGAGGGATGTTAGGAAGTAGATCAGATGAAATACTAATGGAGTGTCCTTCAGATCAAAATCAAATACGTGTTGATATTTCCTCCGAAAACAAAGAACAACCATCGATCAAAACTACCCTGTCGACATATACAGCATATACCGAGGGAGAAAGTTTTCAAACTAGTTCAAATGAAACACCAAAAACATACGAATCCATTTACCCAGAAAAGTCTTTTCAAAAAGACACGCTCATAACAGAAAGTACAGAAGAAGCAAGCGAATCGACATACGAAGAATACAGTCACCGTGGACAAACTCAGTCACTGAAGAAGTCATCGTCATCATCACCCACTGAAACGCTAGAATCCAAAGAGGAAGAGAGTTCATACATGAACGAAAGTACAGATACTACCCAAGCAACTACACCAAAAATCGACATATCGACTATGATACTAAGCAAACATGACGAAACTGTAACAACACCGGCACAATCGCAACCGACAGACAATGAACATAGAATCGGTATCGATCTTTCTACCAAGAGTGAAGACAAGACGATTAAAACGATCTTATCATCCTCTCCTTATCAATCAAGTAAAACGATGTCGTCACATACAACCGAGATAGAAACTGGCCAAACTTATTCGTCACAGGAAATTCGTATATCGGGAACGGTAGATGCATCTACCCTACATGAATATTCTGAAGTTATTAGCACGAATACAGAATCTCCTTCTACGGAAGGATCTCAAACGTCATCGCGGTATGCAACATATGACTACACGGATATCAACCATGAGATGATTGATACTTATGCGGACTCATATACCCAGAGGGAAAAATCAGATGGACAGAGTGTGACAGAGTATTCCGAAATATCTGGTGAACCTGTGGCGCGTTTAGTTCGAAGGAAAGATACGAACATATATGACGAAACATACACCCCCACAGATATGCTAAGTACAATCCACGAAACTTCCACGGAAGGCAAAGACAAGTCCAGTAAAACTATTTTATTGGCTACCACCGAGGTAGAAACTGGACAACAATCTTCAAATAAAAGTGGACTGTCGGGAACATACGAAGCCGATCTAGATTATGAAAGTGAAACAATTGGCAGAGAATCGGTATCTCCAAGTGAGCAGAAATATTCGGTGGATAAAAGCATGACGACGGAGTCTGCATATACCAATGCAAATAAAGAAATAACAAATACATACACTTCACAACGAACTGATATCGCAGATGAATATACAGTCTCTGGTACACATACTAGCGAAGAAACCAGTAATACATACACGCAAGGAACGAGGCCAAAGTCAGAAATCACCAATATCCGAACGGATTATAAAAAACTGGGACCAACCTACTCTAACGCATCGCGTATAAGTAAAATTGCTGCCCTGCGTAGCTCTTCAGATGGCGGATCGAGTTACAGTCCACTCTACAAACCTCGGAGCACCGATAAGATGAACCCGAATAACGATATAATATATCAAGACCATGGTCGTAAATTCAATAAGGAAATGAAGCTACCACGTCGAACAACTTCCACAAGTGATGCGCCATTACCGACAACTTTTATTCCTCCTGCATATGACGTTCATGAATATACCCTTAAACAAGTTGGCGATGATAAACAAAGAAAAGACATGGAAAGTGATTACGACAATATTCCGGATTCCTCTTCTGCTACAACAACTGTAGGGAGACCTGTTGACAGAACTGTACATTCAGATGATCCTGATGAAATCAAAAAGAGTTCGAAAGAGACACTTGAAAAATCAGACCAAGAACTATCCACCGAGGGGAAATATACACATAAATGTGAGGAATTATCAGAAATACACGACGAAATCCCACAACACCAAATGTCATCGTTGTATACAGATGCCTACATACCGGGAGATATTTCCAGTGAAGTAGGTGACACTTATACAGACACATTTACGTCCTCGTATCCTTCAACAGATAAGTCAGAAGATGGTCAAAGTATAACACAAGGTACATCTGATATATTATCCGATGAAGAAATAGCAGAACAAGAATGTACCGAATCACATAAGTCTATAGCAGAACATGGTGAACCCACAGAAACATATGCGGATCACAAAGGTACATACACAGACAACACTTATGACGACGACAAGAATACAACAGATGTAACTAAAACGTCATACGACGAAGAAATATCACATGTTGAATATTCATCAACATGCACGCCTGGAGAGACAACCGAAATAAAGGGTGAAAGCGTGAAAACAGTGGACGATACACGCGAGCACACGGATAAATCGGAAGAAGATACAGACGTAATAGAAACTGAAAAATCACACCACGAACAAATATCAGACCATGACCAATCTAAATCGAAAACTCATGAGTGGGTACAAAATTCACGAGTGGATACATCGGACCGGAAATATTCAAATTTGACAGAAATAACAAAAGCATCATCTACTGAACAAACAGCAGACCAGGAATCTTTACCATTTCAAATATATGAAGAGGTAGGCGGTGAATTAACAACTGATGAATCATATCACCGAGAAATAACTGACCGGGAATATTCAACGTCGCATACGTCTGACGATAGATCAGACACATATGGTGAACACGTGGAAACACACGAAGAGACAGGTATGTACACAGATACATATGAAGCTGAGACGAATGGAACTAAAGATACATACGAAAAGTCATCTGACGAAGGATTAACCATTAGCACACCAACGGAGACAAACAATTATTCAGATAAAACGTACGAAGAACATACCGTTGTGACTGACATAACTGGAAAGTCCTCGAAAGAACAAATGTCACATCGGGAATATTCTGAAAATGCGGACAGTTATGAGGATAGTAATCCCGTGGAGGACGATAGGAATATCGGAGGAATAGTCGATAAATCGTATCACGAAGAGACATCACATCACACATATTCAGAACCACACACATCTGATGTGACATCACAAACATACCACGATACCCTACAAACGTCCGAGGAAACAGGATCGTTTAAAGGTTGTTCATCTGAAAATAAGACGAAAGTTACAACCGAAACATCTGAGTCAGATGAGCAAAAAGTAACCGGGGAAGTACGTATGGAATCGCTGGACTCTGAAAAGGGATCAGAAGTGTATGATGAAATCAGTGGGACATATACGGACAGCGATGCGTATACTGGGAGATCTCAGGGAGAACATAAGAATGTGGGAGATATAGCCGAATCATCATCGGAAGAAAAGATACCATCTACGATATATCATGAACAATTATCGGCCCATGAAAAATTCGAATCAGATATCGAATCAGAATCGGAAACCGACGAAACATCAACGGATATCAGTCCACGTACCTATAATGCAGATGAACAATACAAGATAACTAAAACAACAACTGAAAAAGTATTCACTCAACAACTACCAAATCGGGAATATCCAAAATCTCGAACGTTTGCAGATCGATATGGTGAAATCGTCGGAGACCCTGGCGACATCATTTTACATACAAATGATACCAATGAAGTCGAAAAGAGTTCGCGAGAGACAACTGCAACCCCAGAACAATCTCCAGATCCAAAATATTCCGAATCAAATATCCCACAAATATCCGTGACTGCATATAGTGATTCACAAAGCCAAACGTCATCATTATACACTGATGTCTACGTACCTATTCACACTGAACCAGGCGAACTGGTTGATACTTACACATATACGGACACGTATACATACTCCTATTCTCATACAGATAACTCAGAAAATGATCAAAGTGAGATACAAGGTACCGCTGTTAAATTATCTGATGAAGAACTATCAGAAGATCACGAACACGAAGCAGGCATTAGTCGATCTAGTTCGACTAATACGGAAAGGGAGCACTTTGGAACCTATACAGCATCTCACAGTACGAGTTCAGCTGGAACCAAAGACGGACTAATATCCGACGAAACCGTTACTAAAACATCCACTTATACAGAGTTACTAAGTGCAACTCACGAACGGGTAAGCAAATCGGACCGATCGCTACAAACACCGACTACAGAGCAATTCGGCATTGGTGGTTCCATCGATAGTAGGGAAAAAGCAAGTTCACCGAACTTGTCACCCTGTACGACCAGTGTAGAAACTGACCAAAAATCTTCGTCGGGTGAAACTGCGGTAACATATGCATCACAAGTCGACGACTCGGAATCTTTACACAAAAGCACAAGTAAGGAAGAAACTGAAACGAGAGGTACACTATCGCGATCTGCAACTTCACCCACCGAGGAACGTAGTGGATCCGAAGGAGTAGTCGATACATACTATTCACAAAGGACTTACACCGAAAGAACTGAAGCGATGAGTAGCAGAAAGAGCGACGAAGATCAGGAATACTCAACGGATAACCGAACACAGTCTCGTATAAAAACTTATGAAGGAGGAACCCACTATTCGCGCACAGAGAAACCGAGCAGGTCTGCCATGAAGAGCAGCAAGAGCGATGAAGGTCATGAATACTCGACGGAAAACAGAACCGCGTCTCGTATGAATACTGATGAAGAAAGAACATACACTTCATCCACCGAGAAGCGTAGCAGATCCGAAGGAATAGTCAATACATACTCTTCAACAAAGACTTACACCGACGACTCTGAAAAGATTAAGAGCAGAAAGAGTAACGAAGATCAGCAATACTCAACGGAGTCTCGTGCGAATACGTATGAAGGAACAGCATACTCTTCGCCAACCGAGAAAAGTAGTGCGTCCAATGAAACTGGAGCGATGGAGAGCAGAAAGAGCGACGAAGATCAGAAATCCTCCGCGGTTGACAGAACCGCATCTTCTACGAACACTTATGAAGAAAGAACATATACTTCACCTACCGAGACACATGGCGGGTCCGAAGGAGTGACCAATACATACTCTTCGCACAGAACTTACAGTGAAGAAACTGAAGCGACGAAGAGTGATCTTGCAGCAAAAGAGCAAAAATATCAAAAGGACTATGCGGGACGTTTAGATAGTGGCGAAAAAAGAACTAGTGATCTATCTGTATATGTACCAACATACGTACGGGATACTATCGGCAGTGCAACTCCCACAACAAGTGGAACTAGTGCAAGTACCAAGGAAACAAGTAAACTAGACAGTACAACACTTTCAAAAAAGGGAAATCTCGGAACCTATACATCATCGACGAGCAAGAGCCTCGTTGGAGGTGAAGATAAGCTAAAATCCGGAGATCCATCACCGGTAATCCGAAGTACACCCGAAGGATCTTTGACGAAATCGGAAACGGGTCGAAGTGGAATTGATACTTCAATGGAAATCATAAAACAAGAGGAAAATAGATCGAAGACCAGAGAGAGCGATGAAGATCAGGAATACTGCTCGGATAACAGAACGGTGTCTCGTATGAATACTTATCAAGAAAGAACATACTCTTCAACCACCGAGAAACGTAGCGGGTCCGAGGGAGTATTCGATACATATTCTTCACAAAGGACCGAAGAAACTGAAGCGACGAAGAGCAGTAAGAGCGATGACGACCACAAATCCTCCGCCAATGACGGAACGGTGTCTCGTGTGAATACTTATGAAGAAAGAACATACTCTTCACCCACCCAGAAACGTAGCGGGTCCGAAGGAGTAGTCGATACCTACCCTTCGCAAAGCACTTACACCGAAAAAACTGAAGAGCTGAAGAGCAGAAAGAGCGACGAAGATCAGCAATACTCCGCGGATAACAGAACGGTGTCTCGTACGAATAATTATGAAGGAACAGAATACTCTTCGCCCACCGAGAAATGTAGTGGGTCCGAAGGAGTAGCCAATACATACCCTTCACAAAGAACGTATACCGAAGAAACTGAAGCCACGAAGAACAGAGAGAGCGATACCGATCGCAAATCCTCGTCAGATAACAGAACCGCGTCTCGTATGAATACTTATGAAGAAAAAACATGTACTTCATCCACCGAGAAACGGAGCGGGTCCGAAGGAGTAGTCGATGCATACTCTTCACAAAGGACTTACACCGAAAAAACTGAAGCGACGAGTAGCAGAAAGAGCGACGAAGATCAGAAATATTCCTCAGATAACAGAACAGAGTCGTCTACGAATACCTATGAAGAAAGAACGCACACGTCACCCACCGAGAAATGTAGCGAGTCCGAAGGAGTAGTTGATACATACCCTTCGCAAAGGACGTACAACACCGATGAAACTGGAGCGGGGGAGAGCAGGACAAGCGATGAAAATCAAGAATACTCCACAGAAAACAGAACAACGTCTCGTATGAATACTTATGGAGAAACGGCATATTCTTCACCCACTGATAAAGGAATCGGGTCCGAAGGAGTAGTCGATACATACTCTTCTCAAAGGACTTACACTGAAGAAACTGAAGCGACGAAGAGCAGGAAAAGCGATGCAGATCGGGAATACTCCCCGCATAACAAAATGGCGTCTTCTACCAATACTTATGATGAAAGAACACTCACTTCGCCCACCGAGAAACGAAGCGGGTCCGAAGGAGTAGTTAGTACATACCCTTCTCAAAGTACTTACACCGAAGAAACTGATAAGATCAAGAGCAGAAAGATTGACGAAGATCAACAATACTCCGCGGATAACAGAACCGCGTCTCGTATGAATATTAAGTCTGATGACGAAACAACATACTCTTCACCATCCCAGAAACGGAGCGGGTCCAAACGCGTAGATACATTCTCTCAGCAAACGTCGTACACCGAAGAAACAGAAGCCATGAAGAACAGAATGACCGACGAAGACCATGTACACTCTACGGAAAACAGAACGGTGTCTCGTATGAATACTTATGAAGGAGGAACTTACTCTTCTCACACAGAGAAACCTAGCGGGTCCGAACAAGTAGTCAATATATACTCTTCAGAAAGGACGCATACCGATGAAACTGGAGGGATGAAGAGCAGGAAGAGCGATGAAGATCGGGAATACTCCACAGATAATAGAACGGCGCCTTCTACAAATACGTATGATGAAGAAAGAACATACAATACACCCACCGAGAAACGGGACGGATCCGAAGGAGTAGTCAACACATACGCTTCGCAAATGACTTATCCCGAAGAACCTGAAGCAATGGAGAGCGGTGAAGATCCGAAATCCTCCGCGAATGACAGAACCGCATCTCGTATGAATACTTATGAAGAAACGACATACACTCCACCCACCGAGAAGCGTACCGGGTCCGAAGCAGTAGTCGATACATACTATTCGCCAAGGATGTATACTGAAGAAACTGGAAGAACACACACTTTACCCACCGAGAAACGTAGCGGGTCCGAAGGAGTAGTCGATACGTACCCTTTGCAAAGGACTTACACCGAAGAAACTGAAGCGATGACGAGCAGAAAGAGCGACGAAGATCAGCAATACTCCGCGGATAACAGAACGGTGTCTCGTACGAATACTTATGAAGGAACAGAATACTCTTCGCCCACCGAGAAATGTAGTGGATCCGAAGGAGTAGCCAATACATACCCTTCACAAAGGACTTATACCGAAGAAACTGAAGCCACGAAGTGCAGGAAGAGCGATAACGATCACAAATCCTCGTCAGATAACAGAAAGGCGTCTCGTATGAATACTGAGAAACGGAGCAGGTCCGAAGGAGTAGTCGATAGATCTTCACAAAGGACTTACCACGAAGAAACTGAAAAGATTAAGAGCAGAAAGACCGACGAAGATCATAAATACTCCATGGATGACGGAACAACGTCTCGTATGAATACTTATGAAGAAACCGCATATTCTTCATCCACCGAGAAACGAAGTGGGTCCGAAGGAGTAAATACATACTCTTCACGACGTACGGAAGAAACTGAATCGATGAAGAGCAGGAAGAGCGATGAAGATCAGGAATACTCCACGGATGAGAGAACGGCGTCTCGTTTGAATACTTCTGAAGAAACAACATACACCCCACCCACTGAGAAACGTAGCGGGTCCGAAGGAGTAGTCGATGCATACTATTCGCCAAGAATATACACCGAAAATACTGAAGCGATTGAGAGCAGGAGAAGCGATGAAGTTCAGGAATACTCCGCGTACATCAGAACGGCGCCTCGTGCGACTGATTATGAAGAAACACCATACTCTTTACCCTCCGAGAAAGGAAGCGGATCCGAAGGAGAAGTCCATACTTACTCTTCACACAGGACCGAAGAAAGTGAAGCGATGACGAGCAGGGAGAGCGGTGAAGATCAGGAATACTTCACGGATAACAAAACACCGTCTCATATGAAAACTTATGAAGGAACAACTTACTCTTCGCCCACCGAGAAACGGAGCGTGTCCGAAGGAGTTGTCGATACATATCCTTCACAAAGGACCTACATCGAAGAAACTGAAGTGACTAGGAAAAGCGGCGACCAGGAATATTCCGCGAGTAATAGAACGGCGTCTTCTACGAATACTGGGGAAGAAAGAACATACTCTTCGCCCACCGTGAAACGAAGCGATTCCGAAGGAGTAGTCGATACATATCCTCAAACGACTTACACTGAAGAAACTGAAGCGACGACGAGCAGGAAAATCGATGCAGATCGGGAGTACTCCTCGAATAACAGAACAGCGTCTTCTACGAATAGTTATGAAGAAAGAACACTAACTTCACCCACCGAGAAACGAAGCGGGTCCGAAGGAGTAGTCAATGCATACTCTTCGCCAAGGACGTATACCGAAGGAACAGAAGTTTTGAAAAGCAGGAAGAGCGATGAAGATCACACATACTCCGCGGATAACAGAACAGCGTCTTCTGCGAATACTCATGAAGAAAGAACACACACTACACCCACTGACAAGGGTAGCGGGTCCGAAGGAGTACCAAATACAGACTCTTCGCACAGGTCTTACAGCGAAGAAATTGAAGCGACGAAGAGCGATTTTACAGAAGATCGGGCCGATGCAACAAAAGAGCCAAGTTATCAAAAAGATAATACGGGACGTTTAGATAGTGATGAAAAAACTAGTGATATGTCTACACGTGTACCAGAATACGCACGGGATACTATCCGTAGTTCAACTCGAACGACAAGCGCAACTAGTACAAGTCCCACAGAAACAAGTACAACTAAAACTTCAGAAAAGGAAAATGTCGGAACCTATACATCTTCTGCTAGAAAGAGCATCGTCGAAGATAAGCTACAACCCAAAGATCAATCGCTGGTAGCACGAAGTAGAGTTGAAGGGTCTTTTACGAAATCAGAAACGGAGCGAAGTGGAATTCATACTTCAACGGAAATAATCAAACACAAGGAAAATAAACCTAAATTATCACGACATAGCACCGATGGAGACAATAAACAAGGATATTCGTCAGATGAAACGGGAATATCTGGAACATACGAAACCGAACAAAGCGAATCCACATCCTCACGCAAAGACGCATTGTCCAAAGTAAGGGATATATCCGCGAGTATGGATGACGGTAAAGTAATAGGTACAGAATATGTATCTCTCGGTAAAAATAAATACTCTCTAGATAATTCAATGTCGTCTACAGCAGAAACATATGACGAAATGGACTCTTCGCGTACCAATAAATCGTCCGAGGAAATGGCGAATACATACTCGTCACAACGAAATGGTAGTAATGAAACTGACGTCACTGGGAGCACAAGCGAAGATACTAAAAGTAGCAGTCATATAGGAGATTCGGTGGAAGAACCCACGTCAAGCAACATAGATAGTAGAGCAAACCGCCCAAAGGCGCGACTAAGTGTACCAGGTACAAACAAACTTGCAAAGAAGAATAGCGAAATTTCAACTTTAAGCGGCTCTGAAAACAGCGGATGGTCGTCGTCCAGTAACAATTCGCAAGTAGTCGCAACCACTGGTAAAGTAAGATCATATAATGACATGGCATATGAACGCAGGAAGGTCAATAAGAAAATGAAGAAACCAAAACGTTCGTCCTCTGCAAGTCCGGAACTATTTGGGATACGTTTTACACCATCGGGAAATATCGAGCGTGGCCCACACTCAGACGACGGTGCACAAGGCACAGGAACGGAAAGTGAATACGGTGCGGAATCATCTGCAACAACGTCCTCATCTCCGGAATATTCGTATACCACTACGTCGTCTACATATGAATCATCTTCGACAACTAAGGAATCGTCTTCTTCGACTATTGCATCCACATCAAAAAGACAAACTACTCGATACAATGACCAACGTAGGAATCGCCGTCAAGTTCACATGGCTCTCATGTATAAGATGTTTAAACACATGGAGCCTGTACAACGCGAAATTATGCAGCGAAGAATATTACAGCGATTGCGTTTAGCCAAGAAAAGACGACGTGAACAGGATATGCTAAACAAAATAATTTTTGATCACGCGAATGTATCTCCCAGTGAAATGGCAAAAGAAACTTATATACCTAACATGGTTTCAGCAGTTCAGCCAAGTGGCCAAACGTCCGAATTTAGAGGTTCCGTTGAAGCTAAATCTGACATAGAATATGAAAGAGGGAATAATGAAAAGAAGCAACGAAAATACTCTAATGACAAAACAGAATACAGTTCTACGGAGGAAATGCACACAGACCAAACAACAGCAACAGCAACAATAACATCAGAACTAGAAGCCAAAACGAGTACGGCGAGCCACAATGAATATACACTGGACAGGACATCCCACGAAACAGAAACGAAAACAAAAAACCCACCCAACGATACAACGTCATCATCATCACACACAGATGTCTACCGAGATCTTTGCGATGAAATGGGTGACACGTATACTTATAGAGACACTTATACTTATAGAGACGCGTATACATATTCGGATTCAACAGATGAATCAAGTGTGAGTCAGGGTACAAATGGTAACTTACCTGAAGAGATATCAGAGATATCACATTCAGAAGTACAAAAGTCGGATGTTGTTTCAGAAATATGTGATGAGACTGTGGAACCAGTTGGTACGTCAAAATCCGACAAGGCACTTGGTAAACCATACATGTTGAGCAGTGAATCGACTAATGGCACAATCAAAATGAACGATGAACCTAAATTGTCCGCGTTTGAAGACAACCATATCAGCGTCACTAAAAAATGCGAAACAGGAGGAACACCCGAAGAGCCACACTCGAACGTTGGAAAGCTACATTCAGGTAGTTACGAGTATGAAACTGATTTATATGAATCATCGAAAAATGGAACATCTAAAGACGTTAACAATTCATTATTTGACAAAACGTGGACACTTAAAAGTAGAAGTAGAAATAAAAACTCATTCGAAAAAACTGACAGCAAATACGGTGTAATAAGGGAGGGTGATTACAGTTCCCAAGGAGAAACATCGATAGACAATACGTTAAAAGTAGATAAAGCATCGGAATTTGAAAGTACATCTAATGATTATACTAAATGTATAATTGACCAATCGATAAAATTACAAAGACCTACTGATGTAGAACAAAAAGAAACCGATGATTCGAGAAGACTTAGTACAGACAGTGAAATTACCGAAGATAGTGATAACACGCGAAAAGACACATACGCAATATACACGAGCGATACTACAATAGACAATTCTCATATTGGTACGTGTACATCAGCAAATATTAGTGTGACGTACGACGAAACACATCCATCTGACGAGAATGCATCTTCCCATTCGGAATATTCAATCGTTGAGGAGATAACTACTCGTGCAGTCACAAAGACGTACTATACAGATTTTGGAGTAGATATGGCGGATGTTGTAAACCAAAATGAAAGCACTGAAAGTAAGAATGAAAGTATTGGATCTGGTTTTGATAAGCCGAACGTAGTTACTGAACCGGAATATAAAACGGAGATGGATACCACAAAAACTAGGAGCACCAACGAAGATGACAATAATGAAAATGTTAAAACAGAATATTCAACCGATACTCCCGAGAGTAGCACAGGTAGCAAAGCTACTATCTCACATCAATCTGATCGTAGCAACATTTCGAAACTAAATACCTCAACAGAGGAGGGGGACTCGGCGTCAAGTAACACTTCAATCTATGAACAAGTATACAAGTCGATTAAAGTTAGATCATACAAGGATGTGGTATATGAAAATCGTAAACGTAAATCCAACCAGGAAGTCACGGTGCCACCTCATGCCTCGTCCGAAACTGATGCGCC